>JAMKCH010026793.1:0-18419 GCA_023653785.1 Ophioderma brevispina
AAGTGGCTCATGATCTCAAATATTTTACGTATATTTACTCTGCTTATATACAAAAACATTCCCTTGCTTTTTCACCAAATGCACGATGTTTACGTATATTTTGTTTATTGCCGCTGTCGCTATATACTGAGTTTGGAAGTCAACAGTCGGCAGTAGGGCACATGGGATGGAGAGGGGGACAAGGTAGTATGTGTTACAGTGCAAGCGCAAGATTGATAAAGTTGTGCTGATATCACATGCAATATTGTCGATTTTTTACGCCCATTCAGAGACTAAGTGTTTGCCCTATTTTTTATCAAGTATTTTTAAATATAACATTTCAAATATATCTTTACCAAAAAGGACAGATTTTTTTTTAGATATCGGGAAAGCAGAGTGTTCTGATTTTTGAAAAAGCAGTCATAATTTTATTTGAAAATTCAAAAACTCCCGCGAGACCATTTTAATTACCAGGTGTCGCGCTGAGTAGCGAGTGATAGAGTTGGACCATGAGCTACCATATTTTCTTACTTTTTACACCACGATCTCGGTCTAACAAAAGCAATCGTATAGCTAGTATGTTAATGCATACTTTCAACTGCATCTCTGACCGAAATAATGTATATTTTGGACATTGGGAACCATAGTTTGATTTTTGAAAAAAAAGTTCATTTATTCAAGCCCCACTGCATCGCCGCCATCGCCCGCTGTATGGATGCTGTGTGGCGAGTGCTGTCAGCTTTTGGCATGCAATTTCTTGCATGCATTTTTCTGATTTTATTTACACACGATCTCGTTTAACCCAAGCGGCTTTCTTATAGATAATATTTTAAATAGTACTTTCAACTACAACTGAACGAAAGGTCTATTTTGGAAATAGAGGAAAGTGGTGTTCTTAATTTGTTGAAAGAGAGAAAGGGGCATCCTTACCACTCATGTCAAACCAAACTGCACTGTACAACTGTCACATGTCTACGGTCATTCAGGCAAGTTCAAGTTTTGAGCCAGAGAGTGCTGGTTACGCACGAGTCATCCGTTGCGTTTGCGTCATTTTGTATTAATTAAGATAAAAAAACAAGTCATTCATAATGGTAAATCTCACTTCTAGGCACAAATTTGAAGGTTATTTCTCATCATACAGTGTATTTGTTTGCTATGTTTTGATGTTGGCCTGTTTTTTTGAAAATATTTGTTAGATATTACATAATTAGTAGCAAGATTGTAAGCCAGATTCTGTAATATTTGTAGCTCTATGTGAGTAATGGCAATTTTTAAAATCCCTACATATAAATAGAAATAATTTCCAAGCTTAAAACAAACACAATACATCTGTTACAAATGCTGGGCCCCTCCTGGTCTGTCTATATTTTTACAAAAAAGCTTAAAAGTTTCACAGCTCTCTTTTATGATTGATTTCTTTAATTCCCAAAAAAGCCTCATAAAAAAATCCCTAGATAACTGGACAGAGTTCTGCCAATTTGCAATCTGATATTAAAGGGGGATGGCCAGATATTTAAGGACCATAAGTGTTCATCTTCTTGATAGAGTGGCCTCCACCAAAAACCCCACCTGTAAAGTTTCGCGCCGCCATATTTCAAGGCGTTTTCATGTGAGAGCGAAACGTGATTTAGTAGCCCCTAGAGTACTGTGTAAATTTAATGTTGGTCGACCAAATGGGGATACATGTTCGCTTATTAATTCCAAATCAAACATCTTTGGCCTAAGGATTTCACAGGGTAATGTGAGAAAATAGTAGCTTCTTTATAATACCAAATAACAATGTTGACCCACCCGGTAAATCGGGCGTTGGGGACGGGGCTATTAACGATCGGGCATGGACCTTTAAAAAATTATAATATCAGAAGCAATACTTCTACAAAAATTTTTTAAGTACAAATATTGGTTTTAAAAACAATTCTACATGTATGTGGATATGGAACTAAATATTACTTTTATATTTTTCCAAAGTGAGTTTCATGTGGGGTTTTATGTGTCTTCATTATGTGCTGTTGTTGGTGAATGCAGGAGAACGATCACGAGATTCCAATTATCACATAGGTAATTATCCCTTCGTATAAAATTGGAATAAAACCATATTTCATTTCAAGGAAGGTCTTGCATCTTATTAAAATAGAGGCTTCATTTTAAAAAAAATCATTTCCATACACACACCATTTTGTTACAGTTTAACTGACCAAAAAGGCTATAAAGTACATTGTCTAAATCTTAAAATATGCAAATTTATGACAAATTATCTTTAAATCCTTGCCGCATATGACAACGTTTGCAAGTAAAAATATATCCTCCTATCCTGAATGCGTTTGCCAAATTTTATATTGTCAGCTCTGATAAAACAGTCACAGCAACTTACATTTACTCACAATTGCTATTTATAAGCTCCATAGGATTTGTACAGTAATAACAGCAGTGGACTAAACAAACCGCCAAATGCATTCTGGGTAAATCTTATCATGTTGGAAACTTACCATTTTTAATGCCCGTAAATTCCAAGCCAATTGGAATTTTTTCTGAACTTGGAAAAGATGACAAGAAAGGATGGTTCTTCTATATATGCACTCAGCAAGGGACTTAATCTTGGCCTGAATTACTGATAATACATTCCCCCTCAAATTTCATCAATTTGGGATAATTTTACCAGAAATTGGGAAAATGACGAAAAGCAACGTTTTTTTGCAATCTTAAAACGATCATAACTCCGGAACCGCTTGACGTAGGAATGTTGAAATTTGTGGCAAATTGTTTCCTTTTGATGAGTACTTCCAATCTAAACTAAAAAAATATGGAAAATAACATTTAAAAAATCAGTGACACCCTATTATGTTTATGTCAACCTCCGTGTCATCATAGAGGGTGTTGGAAGATGCTTATGTTGTATGTCAACCTCCATGTATATAGAGGATGTAAGATGTTTAGTTGTATGTCAACCTCCGTGTCAGCATAGGGGATGTAAGATGTTTATGTTGTATGTCATCCTCCGGTCATCCTAGAGGATGTAAGATGTTTATGTGTATGTCAACATCCGTGTCATCATAGGGATGTAAGATTTTGTTATGTTGTTGTCCAACTCCGTGTTAATCTCGGAGCTGTTGTTGTAGATTGTTATGTTGTATGTCAACCTATATGGAAAACTCGTGTCATCATAGAGGAGGTAAGATGTTTATGTTGGTATGTCAACCTCCGTGTCATCATAGAGGGTGTAAGATGTTTATGTGTTATGTCAACCTCCATTCTACTTCATAGAGGATGTAAGATGTTTATGTGGTATATTCAACCTCCGTGTCATCATAGAGGATGTAAGCATGTTTTATGGTATGTCAACCTCCGTTTCCTCATAGAGGGAAATTGTAAGATGTTTAATGTTGTATGTCAACCTCCGTGTCATATAGAGGATGTAAGATGTTTATTTTGTATTCAAAGCTCCGTGTCATCATAGAGATATGTAAGATGTTAATTTGTATGTCAAGCCGTACCGTGTCATCATAGAGGATGTAAGAATTGTTTTATGTTGTATGTAAACCTCCATGCTACTTCACAATGGCTTGCTGTCTCTCCTTACAATCTACATTGCATGTTAGATTCCATATGTATTAACATTTGAAGGTTAATATTTTTGGTGCTTACAGCCTTTTTGGCTCTCTTTTTAGGGTCGCCTTACACATTGTATTTTTGTTTGTATGTGTTTTGTTTGTCTCCAAAAGCCATAGGGATTGGCTTTGGCTAGTGTGTCAGTGTGGTTATCTGTGTGTGTGTCTTTCCTGTCTGGTGGCAAATGCTAACCCTAAAAAATTGCCTGCTGTTTCCACATACATGCCCCACATTTTCATCAACTTGTAGTTAATAGTCCTTGAGTATTTCCACGTTTATTTTTTTTCACAAGTGGGGTCAAAGATCATCTAAGGCATTTGGCCAAAAATGGGCAAATGATAAATTGCGTGGGGTGGGTGGTGTAAGCTCATATGCCAATCATTTTCATGACACTGGATACAGTGGCTCGTGGTTTAGTGCCCCACCTGTTCATGACCTCATATGTTCTACTGTGGTGACCTCATGTGACCTTTGCGTCCCAAAAAGGACCAGAATTGTAAAATTGCTGGTTGTAGGTCCACATATGTCGTCGATTTGAGTTTCATGACACTGGATACAATGGTCCTTGGTAGTGTCCCCCACATGCAAGTGGGCAAGAGGGCGCACATGTTCTGTTAATGTGTATTTGTGGCAGGGGGGGTCGACACGATCTGCTGATTTGGGCATTGTGGGGATTTCCAAACGTCCATTTCGGGGAATTCTTACGGGTATTTTCTACGCATCTTCGGTCCCATGTTGACATTGCAAAATTCACCTTTTTTTTTTTTTTTTTTTTTTTTTTTTTTTTTAATTTTATTATACTTTTAAGAAAAATTATTGAACTTTAAAATCCGTTCGGGTTAGTGGATTACCCCGCTGCAAAATAGTGTAATTTCCAATAACCATCATTTAGATTTACCATTCGTGACAGGCCCTAGCCTTAAGTCACGTCTGTGTGTGACTGTTCGATATTCGTGAGAGCGCCCTCCTAACCGTTAAGTCTTTGAATAAACTGATCACGCCGGGTTTAAAACGGCCTGAAGTGCATGCCGTTCCTGTTTTTGTGTTAGGTTGGCAATGTCCTACCCCCCTGTATTTTTGTTTTCGTGTTTTTTGATATATCTGATTTTTATTTGAGATGGACATATATCGTTTACAAGCCAGTATTTTTAATTGTTGTCATTACTGCTGTTATCCAAATGAATGTTTCAATTGAATGATAGTATAAGTGACTCCTCACAAGTACAGTGGTTCAAAATGTCTATAGGTCGTGAGTCTTACTTGAGCAAGTTATCCATTGGATTTTGCCAACACCTTGACAAGTATGAAGGTTAACTGCCAGTGCGTCCAGACATAAATGAGAAAATCACTAGATTACAACTTTGACAAATCTTACTAATTACTCATTGTAATTTCACATCGTATTTGTTAAAGCTGATAGGGAATGCGTCTCTGCTGGGTTGGTAATGACCACTGCGCATTACTGAATTGCGTGTAGTTGTATTTAAAAAGTCCAGGCTCTAATGTTCTCACACACATTGTTGCCATGCAGTTATCTTGTTGTCTAGCTGCCAGAGTAATGGTAACACGTTCTTATAGTGGTTAACAAAGCAATCCCTCCATAATTATAGTGAGATTGATTTTAGATACCCAAAGACGACAACAAAATTCCATCTGTTTTCTTTTCAGTTATGATATCTACAGACTGTTAGACTTTAGGATATCTGCAGACTGTGTCAAAAAATATACGAGAACTTATAATTTGGTGTAGGGCAACAAAAAAACAACCTGTTGTTTACGGGCCCAAACCTACCCATGATTTTTCAGTGTTGCAGAATTTTGTTTTATTTTTCCAAAAATCATGTAAAAATCAACTTGTTTTTTTACCAACTTTATCAATTTTGGCTATTTTTGTCCCCGCCAAACGTATTGTTCAGGAACGGGGACTATGAAATGAGCAGAGTCCGTTCGTCCGTTCGTATGTTCGTCCGTTCTGTGACAAAATGTTAACCCATGTGTATACCATTATTGGAGTTCCGTAAGGGCGACATTGATGTGTACTTGCTGGAAGAAGCGTGGTTGTTGATGAGTTCTCGACCTGATTGGATTGTGGCGTAAAATATGCTAATTAAGTATCTAATTTTGCATAATTTATGAGAATTTCCTGCAAGGCCTGTTCACAAAGTTTTCTGGAGTTCCGTCGGCGCCCCCCCGTATTATAATGATGTAACTTGGTGGAAAGAAGCGGACTGAAGAGTTCTTGACCTGTTAGATTTTGGGCATATTTTGCTTGTTTTTGTCTGTTGGGCCATTATTGAGTGTATGCAAATGAGTAATGCCTTGCAAAAGTCAGTGTAATGCATATTTTGAAACTTGGTACATTGATACTCAAATTCCGCACTGAACATAATAGCCTATCATGGGGCAATCTTTTTTTGCAATTTGAAGTATGTGAGACGTATATGATCAATTAACTCATACATTCCTGGCCGTCCACTAAGATCTAGCAAAGCCACCACCCGTCTCAAGTTCACAAGTCCAGACAGTGTTGCTGGAGATCGTCGTTTTGCCATTGCTGGTGTCAAGAATGGAACTCCAATGCCTTTGAATCAGACAAATGTCTTCAGTCTCTGCTTTCAAGAAACATCTCAAAAAACTTTTTATTCTGAACAGCTTTTCATCTCCTGCGTTTCTTTGGTTTTCCGTATCCTTGTAAGCGCAATGAGTTGCCCCTTGCCGAATTGCGTTTTTACGGAACTCTTTGTAGTATGTATGTATAGATGCGCTTAGGCTATGCAAATGAGCTAATTAAATATGACATTAATTAGCTTGTTATCTCCTGGAAACGGCGTTACATCGGATAGGCAAAATTCCTTCGATACATGAGACTATTATGGGGAGGTGTTGAAGGATGTTGCGGAGGGGGTTGGGTGTGGGGGAGGGCGGGGGAGGTTTGTTGGGGAGGGGGTGGGGTTGGTGTTTGGAGAGGGAGTGGGGTGTTGGTGGGAGGGGGTTGCGGTGGTGTTGGGGAGGGGTGGGTATTGCGGGGTGTTGGGGAGGGGGTTGGGTATTGCGATGGTGTGGGGAAGGGGGTGGCGGTTCTGTTGCAGGATGTCTGTTGCGGGGGTTTGTGGGGGTTGCGGGGGGTTGGGGACGGGACTGAATGGCGGGTTGCGGGGGGTGTTGGGGATGAGGATGGATGGGGTGTTGGGGAGTTGTGGGGTGTTGGGGGAGGGCGTGGGGTTTGCGGGGTGTTGTTGGGGAGGGGTCGAGTGTTGCGGGGTATTGGGGAGGGGTAGGTTGTTGAAGTTGCATGTATCACATGTTAGTGATCAGCCAACATTCGGGGGGGGAATATTTTACGTAAATACGATGTTCGCCTTGTTTTTTAGAAAATTTGTTTGTAAAAATGTTTCATTTTTCCTTGATTTTTCAGATTTTGGGGCTATTTTGTTTTTTGTATTATTATGCATGCCTGAACAAATTTATGCGGTTCATTTGGACAAACGTAAAAGACATCAGGGGGCACTTTGTCGCTCTGCCACAAAATCCGTCCTAGCAGAGACGAGCTTGCTTCATTTTATGGTTTAATGTCTAAACTATTTATTTCCGGTAAGTCCCTTGATTACACAGGAATTTTAAAGTCAGATGAAAAATGAGTTATTAAAAAGTTGCCATGAAGTGCTTTTTAAAAGTGCATTTTGAAATAACAGGTCAGTGCCACACATGGAAAGTGAATCTCATATAAATATGCTAGCTGTTTACTTTAATAAAAGCACAAACAAAATGCATAATAAACCATGGTAGATAGAATTAGATATGTGTATTTTATGATGAAGGTTTAAGTGAGTAATTGTGGATTTTTTTCTAGATGAGGGATTGCTGAAGGGTTTGATTCTTGATAATAATTTTTACATCTCTGGATATGCAATTAATTGCCTTTTGTGATTGTACACTCAGAAATTGCTATTGCCTGACTCTAAGAAAGTACTTGAAATTTCTACTTCGGTTAAATTAACAAGGAATATTAAAGGTGCAATGAGAGATTTCAAGTGATCCAGCTTTCTGTAATATGTAGTGATGTCATTTAGACACTCAATAGATTACCTACCTATTTACTTGGTACAGAAATGACTTCTAAAATGAAAAAAAAAGGTGATGTGTGTATGCTTATATTCAATAGACAATAGCTGGAATTTCTATTTGCTCCTATATGAAATTAGAAGTTCACAATGTTGTACCAAATTAACAGTCTTCAGGCTTAACCTCCAGATTGGGGTTATTTTTGATATGAAGCTTTACTTCCCAGTGTTAATATAAATCAGAATTTTCAAATTTTTAGGACAATGTTATTTAAAATCTCTCGTTGCCACCTTTAACTCTGGACAGTTGGAAAATTAGTGTGATTTTGGTCCTCTACAGTGTGCACTTACATGTCTGTATTGATTAGTATTAGTTTTATCTCCTAATTTGTCATGAAATGGGAAAAATATCACTGGTTTTGAGGTCATATCACAAGGCTACCGGATTGAGTATGCATACGACCTCGCACCAGTTGATATTTTCCATATTACTTAAGAACAATCAGGATAAAAAACAATTATCATTCAGTAGACATCAATTTAACTGAAGTCTTATCAATATGTTCCTGGAAATTCCAAAATTGTTTAATCTTTTCAGTTTTCAAAGCAATGATACCCTTCCGAAAGACATTGGCTACTGCCAGGGTAGTGACTTTGCCATCCTGTGCATGATGAGAAGATGAGTGTGTCGCCCTAGTGAGACAAAACACAAATTTTTTTTTGGCGATCATATGTACGCTGACAATCTGCATTACTCATTTGTTCAACTCCAATCAAAAATATATGTTACAAGGCTGGCAACCAATGAAATCAACTAAGTTGTGTCTACTGAATGATAACACAGGCCTTTTCAGTGTTATGGATTACACGTTTGTATGGACACAACGATAACTTAGTCTTGGTAATGTTTGTAGAATGCAGTGTGTTGACGTTATTTCAAGGAAAGTTCGTGCATATCTTTTTAACATTGCACCTGTGTGTCTTGAGACTCTTGGAGCAAGCTTCAGCAAACCAGACAAAAATGAGTTATGATTCCTTGAAGATGTCTTGTACAAGCCAAAATTTTCTCTTTCAGTATACGAAGTATAGTAATAATTTAACTAATTTTGATACAAAATTTTGTTCAGGCCCTGGTAGCTACAAATTCCCTTTTATTCACACACCAAGTCATGACCCTCTTGGATGCATGCCAATGCCTCTCCCACTGAAGTGAATTAGCCCATTAGTGCGAGCACGTGTGGTCCAGCGGTAAAAGCGCAGGACTCATGATCATTAGGTTATGAGTTCGAGCCCCGCCGTGACCAACGTGTTGTGTCCCTGGGCAAGACACTTTATCTCGCTTGTCTCACTTCACCCAGGTGTAAATGGGGAGCTGTTAGGGGTAGTCATGCTGTGCGCCGTTATAATTGGCAGCCGAATTTTCAATATGTGAAAAAATGTGATTTATCCTAGTGACAGCGGAATAAATGTAAAGCGCTTTGAGACTTAATTGTATAAAACGCTATATAAATACCAGCATTTATTTATTTATTTAGTTCTGGATACAGAGTTGGTTACATAGTACATGGTTTGAAATGCTTTTATAGTCTGTTGCTTGTATGGCTGAGATGATTAAAACTAATGTGTATTTACTCAATACAAATTTGATATAAATTAAAAATGAAAAATATTTTGTTTTTTATATTCTACATTATGATATCAAGTCATTATTTATAGATTTTACATGACTGTGAACTAACTGCTTCTACTAACAGAGCTAGTGATTTAACTTAAAGCTATAGTTAGACATGTAGTTTGACCATGGTTTGACAGTGGTTTTTTCCATGGTTAAGTGGAAACATTGAATGTCAATCAATGGAGTGCTTGCTATGCTGTGGTGTAACCCTGCTACATGTTATACAAACAGTTTGTATCTTGACACACTATAATATGATAACATGTAAGAGATATTGTAGTAACCATATCAGGTGGGATACCAAACTTGCTTTAAATAAACCCAGAATGAACCTGTTATTATAACATTATATTTACTAGAATATAACAATTTTCTAAATATAGTATCAATGATTTTCACAAGTTTGGAATTTGCTTTAAGTATTGAGTGTGAAGCAGTGATGTGCCTGTTGTGTTGTTTTTACGACTAATAAATAAATAATACTAACACAAAAGTGTAATAAACTAACAACTAAAAACCATTATCTCAATTTATCTGATCACAATACTATTGGCCAGTGTAGCTATAACCCTATGCAGCAGGTTCTGTCTTGTGTTTGAAAGGAATAGGTGCATAAAAGATTTCAAACAAAATTAACTTTGCATAAAGTTCCTTGTTTGCTTGATGTGAGTGTGCTTGAGCATGAAACAAAATATCTTGAAGCAGCATTACAACTAAAATATTTACCAAAGTAATATTCTGTCCCCAATTTTGGGGGGATATGTCCTGAAAAACATTCATGAAAGGGTAACTTAAGTCAGGTAGTAGGGTGGAGCACTAAACATGACCTACTTAACCCCTGCCAAGTACTTCTCGCTACAAATTGAATATCAAAAGAACTGCAAAACTATTAATAGATAAGTGAGCTGCTGCAAGATTTCCATCAAATCACGCCAATTATGTGGTCATTTTTACATCACTTTCAACCAGCTTCCAGTGCTTCAGATTGTATTACGAAGCTCTTAGAAAAGTGTGGAATGGATTAAAGAAGTTTCAAACTGTTTATTATAAGAGGAGCAATATAATGACTAAAATCATTCATTGATATTGACATTGGATTGATTACTTTTTGGATGGGTGTGTGTCATCTTTTCAATAGAAAATTACTGCATGGATTTCATGACATCTTCGATTCTTTTTTTTGTGAAACTGTATGCTGTAATATGTTCTTGAATTGGGTTAATGTCTACATATTTTAGTGTCCTCATCATTGCAAAAAGCATGTACATAATCATCTTTTTGACCAGACTCTACTGGCACGTATTCTTCTGCGGGTCTTGTCATTATTCACATCATCAAACTGAGCATGCATACATTGATTTTTTTTTTTTGGCTAAAGCTAAAAATATCAGTCTTAATCTCTAATCAAGGAGAACGTTTCTTCTTTGTTTTAATAAATAATTACCTTTTTTTAACAGTTGAAGGTCACTTAAACCCAGGTCTTGCCCCACTCATTTGTTTCCATTTAGCCTGATTCTTAATGTCACAAATTTTATAACAGAGGGAACAATTGACTTTGATGTTCTTGTTTGACTCATTGCCATGTTTTATTTTCTCCATCATTTTTGCATGTCAATTTCATCACTCAGCTCCAGATGAATCTACAAAGCGTCCATAGCACCTTCATAAGATATTTATCTGTCAGGTTATGTCACCTTTACAGGAGGTATACCCCTGGGTCTATTGTAATAGAAGTTAACCTTGAACCTCAGAGTTTATGCCACCTTTACAGAGGGAAGACCACCTGTCTATTGTAATACAATTAACCTTTGACCTCAGAGTGTTAGTCACCTTTACAGAGGTATACTACCTGTCTATGTAATACAAGTTAACCTTTGACCTCCTATTTATGTCAACCTTTACAGAGGTATACCACCTGTCTATTGTAATACAATTAACCTTTGACCATCAGATTTTATATGTCAACCTTTACGTGTACTACCAGTTCAGTTCAGCTACTCACTCACAGAGTAGATTATTCAAGTAAACAAGGCCCAACGCCCTTTTACATATACACAAAATCGAACACATGGTAAAGTACAAAAGGTTATATTTCATTTTTCAAAATTTCATATCTTATTTTCAATGCATATGGATATTTGCCATTTGCAACAAACGCTTTTCATTCTTTGTTTGTAATAATACATGATATAGGCTCTTGGGATGTTGTGGGCAAGGGATAACAGTCCGGAAAAATCTTACTCTTAAGTCACCGAAAGAAATCATAACGAAGAGGAAGTGAAATTCATCTTCAACTTCACCACTAGTACAAAGTTACAAACTCTATCATCAAAATCCAGTAATCTTCTCTCCGTCCTGTTTCCACCCGCAAACATGACTTGACATCTAAGTTTAGCTAATGCCAACTTTTCCCCAACGGTGATCTTTACACACAGTTGATGTACACTTCACCCTTACGTAATTCTTTAAATTGCCTGTAGTTAATAGTCGGTTTGATTGCATATCCGCTATCCTCTCTTGATGCGAAATGGTGTCGTATTGTAATACAAAGTGTTAACCTTTGACCTCAGAGTTTATGTCAACCTTACAGAGTAACCACCTGTCTATTTATACAAGTACCCTTTGACCTCAGAGTTTATGTCAACCTGACAAGAAGGTATACACTACCTGTCTATTGTACACCAAAAGTTAACCTTTGACCTTGAGTCATATTGACCTATTGGAGCAAAATCATTGGTGTACACATTTTATAAAATATCTATCTCTATGAGTTAAAAAACAGTATTTAATGCATCAAACAAACCAATGTCTTTTGTCAAGCAATATAAAATTCAGGTTGTTTACTGCATTTTCTATGTGCCATTTGGCTTTGGCGCTTCATTAAACTACCCCCATCTAAATTGGAATTGCAGTTCCAGAGATTTGATTCTTTTCGTAAAATCTGAGAGTAACATTATGACACACATTGATAAACTTTGCTCATCACCAAAATTCACCATTAGCATCAACTGAAATTTTGAGAAAAAACAACATTTTCTTGCAGATATTCTATGAACTATAAAAATAATGATGCTAGGATCAATGAATTGTGCCCTTTAATATAAGATGAATGTTTAAATAATCATTGTTTACATTTTGCTTGTCAAAGAATGCCCTGATTTCTGTACCTTTGCCCAGTTGTTTTCAGAAGGGGTTCTTTTAGCCTCTGTGTCTTGTATTAAATACAGCCATCCCAAATGCTGAATTCTATTTAGGCCCTTCAAAGATTTGACTCTGTGCATATGTGCTCACTAATCATTTGAAATGCCACCTTACGTATGGTTCAAGACTTGAGTTTCCGAAGTGATTTATTTAAACCAGACTAGGCCATTGCCATAGATAACATTGCTACCAATAGTGCTGGATCTGCATTCTGATGTACACTGCGTGCTTGGTATTTCATTTATGTATTTCGTCTCGGTATCCTCCGTAATAGAGACCAAACATATCATTTGCATAAATTACCCATCAACCCATTGAGTATTTCATCTTCATTAGATCATCATCCAGTAATTTTTCTCAATCAAGGATTCCTTGATTCAGCATGTAACATTCTTAATTATATATGCATAGCAGGACAACCTTTGTTTCTGTGCTCCAGTTAAATCCTCACACAGCAGTATTGCTGAGTGTTGAGGTGAATCCGGCCCCCTTTTTCTGGGACAAACCGGATTGAAAACTTGTTTAACTCTAACTACCAGTTATTGTTTGTCTTTCAAATTTCAAACTCAAATATTTTGAATTTTAAAAAAGAAACCAAAACATATTCTTTCCTTCATGTGACCATGTTTCTAGAGCTTAACTTAAAGGCACTATCAGTGATCTGCCAAAAGAGTCGAGATGTCTAAAGTGAAGTAAGTTTTGTAGAATTTCAATGAGTTTAATTATTTTATTTTTTTTTTGCAACTGAAATGTGACAAAAATAGAAAAGGCAGCTCAAAGATATGATTTCTCATTCAATATGTATTAGTTTTGAAGTTGTCTCCGTATGGAGGTAATGACTCATCATCTGATTTTGTCTTTATTAAGTTGCTTTCCAGTCCTTATCACTTGTAGGGTAAGTTAGGGTAGCTATATTTGTGTGTTTAATAGATAATTCAAAAAATCTGATTTTTTGAGGATTTTTGTGATTTTCTTTCTGATTCCACAAATCACTGATAGTGGCTTTGGCCTTACACACACAGGACTCTACTACAGATGGTCCACATAGCATCTCTAACCATTCAAGCTAAGGCGGCCAAGATGGCGCCAGCAGAGAAGACAAACGGAAGACTAGCTGTTGAGAGGAAGAGACAAAAAGAGAGGAAGCCCAGAAGAAGGCAATAGAGAAAGCAGAGCTACAGGAACAACTCAATAGGGAATTTGAAGCAATAACAGAGAGGAAAGAAGAAGAAATCAGGTGAATGGATATAATCTGAGATTTGTGACATGATATGGCAGAATCGGGCATGTTGGCAGGAAGTCAAATTTAATTATCGGTAGGTCCATATAAGGCTTACTAGTTCGATTTTTTTTTTTTTTGTGGTAGAAATAAAAATGTCACCTATAAATAGATATTCAACCTAAAATGCTTATTTTCAAAGTTATAGATGAATCGGATTTTTTCTGTCTCATGCAGTAAACATTTATACACAGTATCACAGTACCATAGGATACCTGGGTAGAACAAAATTTCAGGATCCGGAAATTTATAACAAAGCTGTGATTTTCTATATGAGAACTTTGATTTAAGCTTAGTTGATTTCACAGTGATTAGTATATGGGTCAAGCATTAAGTACCAGTGTGCAAAAAACCACAATTTGTTTGAAAATTGAGTTCACCCCCTATGCGAAATCTCTGAGTCACCTTTAAATATAGATTTTGCAATTGCACCTTTAAAACAGCATGTTTCTTTCTTAGAAAGTGGAAGGCATGCAAAAATTTAGTGCCTACCATCTACAAATTTGGTTTGATAAATTTCCTGGATTTGTTTGTTGGTTTTTTTTTTTTGCATGTTTTTACCTAAAACTAGTATCCTATATTTCTGAAACTAGCCATCATAATTTCTCAAAAAACCCACCCTCGAAAATCACCTCAACCTCATTTCTTTGACCGTTTCCCCTTTTATAACTCCCGAAACATCCCTCCCTGTTTTTATTGCCAAAAAAAAAAAAAAAAAAAAAAAAACACTTCTCATCTTTTGATGAGGAAAGAAATAGAAATGTCAGGTAAAATAATATGAAGGCAAAAGAGCTATAAAAACAGGAAGAAACATGGGACGGCACAGAGAATATGCAAAATAAGAAGGAATATGAATGTTCTCACCAGAAGAAAGCAAAGTCAGGTGACTATCAGATTCAGTGAGACATTTGCCTAAGGTGTTTCCTCCTTACCCTCCAAACTCGATTCCTTGGGTACTATGCTCAAAGGACTTCCACGTACAGTTGATGGCTTTCAGAGTTAAAAACTTTTTGATGTTTCAATTTGATAAAATGAAGGAAAAAAAATTGGCACTGCGGAAAGATGGCCGGCATGCCCCCATAATTTAATTTTGGTCAGTTTTGAGATGAGCCCGTCGGGTCCCTTGAAAAATTAAGGTCATGGCACTTGGCAAAGTATAGGTTTAAAATTCAATGGTCAGGGTGCGACAAGTAAATTTTTCCACAATCGTGCAAGAGTTAGCCCTCAGAAGACATTTAAAATCAAAACAGCATATAAAAGACCAGAATTTGGGTAATTTGAGTAATGTAATTGTCAATATATAGAGAATTTTTACAAATTTCCAAAGTGGTTTATTTTGTAGTACATAATTCAAGAGTGCTGGAATAGTTGAACATTATGGTCTTGTAGAAAAATACACTTACATGCAAATCACTCTAGATTCGATTAACTTCAGAATACTTCCAATATAAGTTGTTTATTCATTTTGATTGGCCAATTTCAGATGCGTAAAGAGCGACGAACAATAAGCTGGCAGCAGAGCAGCAGAGGCAAGAGCGTTTGAGGCAAGCAGCATTGGCAGCAGAAAAAGAAAAGAAGCAATGGAGATATAAAAGGAAATGGAAGAAATGGCTCGGAAGAAACGAGTAAGAAGACGCAAAAACGAAACGGTAAGGAAAGACAAGGTATCATAGGTAGGTCATTTTTTGATCCACAGCCTCATTCCCCTAACTTATGTAAAACATTCTAGGTGTTCATATCATGAAATAATTGTGGAGCTGAGTTCAGAGGTCAGGTAGAGAAGTATTGTTTAAAAAAATGTCTGGTTAAAAATGAGTAATCGTTGTTTATTGCAAAGTTATCTGGTCAAAGTCAGATCTTGAAGAGGTCAAATGCTTATGGCTTTTCACCACTTCTGCATTAGTCAGAGATAAAAGTAAGAAAAATACATAATGCCTTAATAGTGTATGCATTGCACTCCACTTACTATTACTCTAAGCACAATGTTTTTTAAAACACAAGTGTAAGCAGGATTGTTATGCATTTATATTTCCATGCACGTAGCCAGGGCCCGCACCCTCGTTTGTTAATCCTGGGGACGATCCAAACTACAACCCACAAAACGGCCACAGGGGTCGGGGCAGAGCTCCTTGGGTGTCCGGTGAAGCCCCGGAAAATAGGCTTTTTTTTAAAATTTGAGGCCTTTTTTCAAAACTTGTTCATTTTAGACACCCCAGTTGTGGCAGGGCTCCCTCCCACCCCCTGGCTATGCCATTGAATTCAGCGTTTATATCTTTATAGTTGCAAAATTTTTGTTTTCTAATAATGACCTTTTTTTTTCATCAACTTTGGAAATGTGTGTAGCAAATAACAAATCCCTTGTATGCTCCTGTACCTCTCGGGGCCTGTACACTCCATCGCTTGTCATAATCAACATTAGACAGTGAAAATAGCCGAAGGGACCTGCACCCAATAACATGTGTTATACGTGCCTTATCATTAATCGGGTCTTGTCTTTTTTGGAAAACTTGTGTACTGCAGGAAAAGCTTTGGGCATTGCTATAAGATTGTGGGCAGCACCGAAATTGGGCTACAAAATTGTGGGGTTAGCAACACTAAATGTTTGCCAGGCAGTTATTATATTTGCTATTTTCCGTTTTTCTATTCTACAGAGGAAGAGGCAAGGCGTAGAAAAGAAGAAAGGAAGACGAAGCTGAGGAGGGCAATTTTGTTGGCAGCAATGGAGGAAGCTGAAAGACTTGATATGAAAAAGAAAGAGGGGAGGAACAATTAGAAGCAGAAAGAAGAGCACAGGAGGAGAAGGATTTCGGGGCAGAGACTGGAAGCAAGACTAGCACAAGCTGAGGCTGAGAGACTACAGGGAGATATCGAGGATACAAAGAGAGATGGAGAGGAGGTTAGCTTTCATAAGAATTGCAATCAGAGGCCAATGTGATTGGCACATTCACAAGAGATAACACCATGTTCACATGGTCATACTTTGAGTTGTTAGATTATTTAGGAATAACCTCTACCACAAGATTTGACGGACCATATGATCAAGAAAGGCAACAAGCAACACACCAGACATCAATCAGGAATTTTCACTGGATAGAGCATACATCAGCTTAATAGTGTTTAATTTGTGTTGAAAGTAACAGGAAAGAGAGGTTTTGGTTGGCCTTTTTCATGTTCCCCTCCGCCCACGCAAACGGTTTGTGAAATGATACACAATCCACTGACATTTTTACTGTATCTGCCCTAGCAGTGGAGGGACAACCCTGTGTACCTTTGATTGTAGCACGCAATGCAATGCATTTGCGGTGCAGTTTTGTATAGACCGTGCATGTAGCCAGCCAGTGTATGAACCCCCGTGTCGGACCTACCTGTGTTAATGCAGGGACAACCCCATTGTGGCTGACATCGGATTGGTCTACACTCTTTGTCCAACTAAAATGGTGTTGGACCTTTACATTATTTTGGACTAAATCAAAAGCTGGTGATATGTTGCTCTTTTGTTTCCTGTAAGGTTTGAATGGTAAATGCACCATTTTAGAGATGCTCTAGAAACACTTCTTGCTAGAATTTGATAACGCCTAGTCATGCCTTACGAAATAAAGCCTGTCAAGCATAACAGAGTGCTGAAGACATGTATGCTGGCTCTTACTATTTGAACAGGGTTTACTTGTACCCAAAATGGCAGCTGTGATGAAACCCTGATGATGACCTCTATTGACCAGGTCATAGCAAGTGACCTATCTGCCTGGCTGTTAACCAGTAAAACATTTCATGTACATGTAGAAGTTCAAAGTATGCAAATGAGGTATTGAAATTGATTCCATCATGCTTTATATCGAGGGTTGACAAACAGAAGGACATAACTCGGCACTGAAAGAAATATTAAAGAATTTCTTTAATTCTGCTGTTCATAATAGCTCATTACTAAAGTTTATATAATGTTTGCTTACATTACCATATACAAGCTTTATGAGATGTTTACATTTTGAGTAATGAATAGATTTACTTAGTAGAAAATATTAAACATCACATTTTTCAAAAGCAGTATTACAGAAGAATTAAAGAAATTCTTTAATATTTCTTTCAGTGCTGAGTTACGTCCTTCCGTTTGTCAACCCTCGATATGATGTTGTGCAGTAGCGCTTGATGGAATAAATGCTAATACTTCATTTACATACTTGGGATTTCTATATGAAACCTCTGCCTGTTAACCAACCACCTTCTGTTTATACAGTGATGTGTGAAAGTTTTTTGTGGTCATTCTATTTAAAGAGACATGAGGAGATTTCCAGAAAGAAGCGCCCCAAATTTTTCTTGAACCTAGGTTTTTTACATATTTGGAATGCTTACCAATGTATTGGATCACTCCTGAAGTGAATAAGCCGAATACGCCGTCTTTATGTAATGAGATGATGATTTAGTAGTTTCTGCCGTGCATGACAGAAAGTCAAAGCATGGTTTTCTATGGGGAATGATTACGATAGCAGGCAAGTCCAAAACAAGGTTTGCGGTTTTCTTTTGCACCTGTTTGTCCATTAAACCTTCCAAACGTTCTCGGTAGGTGGTCTACAACCGGTCCACTGAAATTTGAGAGAAATTCATATCCTAAAAAAATCTCCTC
>JAMKCH010026794.1:0-18935 GCA_023653785.1 Ophioderma brevispina
TTATTTCAGATATTTATGCATTTTATTTTTCTGGGAAGTACCTCGCGGGCCGCATATGAGCTCTTAGCGGGCCGCAAATGGCCCGCGGGCCGCAGGTTGGACACCCCTGGTCTGGGCCTATGTTATGAACGAAGGTGCTATAAAGTTTATGCAGATATTTGCAACTTGCGTCTTTGTAATGTTCTACAGTTTTATTGATTTTATTGTAAAAATTGTTGTATTTAACATTTTGCTGGCATAAAATAAGTGCTTTAAATAACAATAACTTTCCCATCATTAATCTTCACTTGCGTCTAATTCGCTCTCGCCTTTAGAATCCTCTGTTAATTTCAACACAACTTGTTCAATTTCAATGTCACAGATGTTCGCTTTTAAGAGCTCTCCACATTAAGGATGTGTCGCATTGCATTTGTCCAGTTAGAAGCTGTAATTTAGTTCCATTGTCTGATCAAATGATTTCTTAATCGCTGCCGTACTGAATTATGTATTGTTCCTAGAAACGTAACCCTTCATTTTGGCCCATATCAGCTCTTCAGGTTTCTAGTCACAGTTGTAGGGAGGCAAACGTAAAATTTCATGGCCAAATTTTTAACCAGAATGTAAATTTCATATTTTTGAGCTCGTGGTTTATTTTCCATGATGACATTATAGAGCTCTTTTTTCGAATATATGGTATACTTGGCGAAAAATGCGATATTCCGGCTTTTCAACCATTATTGCATTTCTGATCTTTTTTTTTTTTTTTTTGATGTTGGAAGTTTCTCAGCTTTGACGCTATGATAACTTACATTATCCTTCATAATGATAGACATTTTGGGTATGTTTGGAAATAACTGTGTCCATTATTGGAAATGTTTAGCGTTCATCTCGTTATGATAATCCTCTGATATGATGCGTTTTTGGCGACAAAGCTGAGTTTGACTCCGTCAACGCTGTCCTTTCCGCAATAGTGTTGGGAAACCGCCATTTTCACCTTTGTTTATCCAGCACTTTTTCTGGGTGGACTGAAAGTTCTTAGTTTGTCTGATCTTTTTAATTTTGCATAAATATTGTCGCAGTAAAACAATTTCGGCTCCTTTGATCAGCAACTTTCTGCCATTCTGATGTTTAAATTTAAATCCAACGCTTTTCGGCAGTTTCCAGGGAGTCGTTCTCCTACCAGTGAAGTTAATATCTTGACGAAATATGGCCAACAGTTTATCTTATGTGGGAAATTCCTTCCTCTGGTAGAATTGATGCACTCTAGGAATGATTGCTTGCCTGACAAAATCGTCAATGTTTAGTTTATTTGCAAGGTATCTTCTGTCAACCCCTTTTGGTTTAAGAAGTCTGTAAAACGTTGCTCTGGCTATTCATCTAGCAGTGTCCATCCTCTCCATTACATTATGTAACAAAGTATAATAGGATTCCCTTTCAACTAGCTTTTTTCGAAGAAGGTGTTTAAGCTTGAAACAACACTAAGGATATCGATCAGTAGTGTCTGCCATGATTGACGAGACAACGTTGTACGTTACATGGATAATTGTAAAATGCTTTAAAATAATTTACGGGATCACGTGTCTCGTGGACAATATTAAATCCAATGCAGTTTCCTATTCTAAATGGAAATTTTCCCAGTTGTGTATAGATAAAATATACATATAGACCTGCATTAATTTGTGATTGCCGGTGAATAACACAATATTTTATATATGATGCCTAAAAAGCTGTACTAGAAAGGCCCTGGGTGCAAAGCCGTCTTATTTGTGATTTTGAAACATATTCAATCGTAGTCATTCAGGGCTATAACCTGGTCCGAGTACTTATTGTAAAAAGCGCCGTACTAAATGCAAATGCATCGTGTACTCCCAAGTATAGAGAGTTTTCACATTTTTGTCACTGTACAGGATTAAAATAAAGAAGCGATAAATCTGTGATTAAATGTCTAAATGCGATTATTAACCCAAAACACCCTCCTCAATTTCAACCTTCTACCTCTTTAAATAGTCCACTCAATCTACGGTATGACGTGGACAAAATTGCTACAGAAGGTTTTCTTGCTGTAACTTGCTGTACAAGCCATCCCAAACAACATATCAAAAAGGTAGAAAAAAGGAAGCATGGCAAGACATGCTAATTTGCACAAAACCTATGTGTCATTTTGACTATATTTTGGTCATTATATAATGTAGTGCAGACGTTGATGATTCTATTCCTCGTTGACAGCCATCTATTCCATTCCCTTTAGATGTAGACCGACTTTATCTGCATCATTCTCGAATGATGCCTTATAGTAGATCTTGTGCAGCACATATCACATCCCCTGTTAGAGCTACGTAGTCAAGGCCTGTGAGATTCTGACTTTGGTGACGTGTAGAATACTTGACCACCTTTTTGTGCTGCTGTCTATCCTTTTTCTTCTTTCCTGCTATACACTTTTTTCACAAGTTTGCATAAAATTATCCACTTTTTAAAGAATTTGAACACTTAAATTCAAAATGTTTACCGCCTACGTGCGCATTTTAGCAATTTTATAATTTCATGGCAGCATTTTGATATTTTCATGGGCCTCATGGCAATTTGAACCCTGGAAAAGAGGCACTTCCTATTTTAACTTCAGGTTTTAACCTCAGTGACCCCCTTCTTAAAGGGGATGACCCCATTTTTATGCAGCTTGTGTAAGAATGACCCTGTATTTGTTGGTACATTTTATCTGAAAGGACCCTATATTTCACCTGGCGAAGGCATATACCCATCACTTCACATAGGGAGTGCCCTCCGGCACTAGTTAACCCATTGTGTTTGAATTAATACTCTCTGATAATAATTTGCTAAATAAAGATCTCCCCATCCCGATTGTAGTCTGATAAATCATCTAGAATGCAAAATGAATTTTGGCGGGAAAACTGCGGCCATCTTGAATAATGACCACCATTTCTTCATATCAATTGCAAGTGCTACACATCTTGCAGGCATAGCCGTGCAAAACATGTTCAAATACTAACAGAAATCGAAAATCTCCCTAAACCTGCATTTATGAGCTTTATATACCTTTGTCGAATCATGGTCGTATACGTCCACGTAGGATAAATGCAAATTAGCATGTCTTGCCAGGCTTTCCTTTTTCTACCTTTTTGATATGTTGTTTGGGAGATCTTTTACTAATAGTTACAGCAGAAAAATCTTCTGTAGCAATTTTGTCCAGGTGTACCTAGTATTTTTCGTAGATTGAGTGAACTATAAAACGGAAGATAGTCTCACGGATGCTTGGAATTACTATATCTATTGTGTTTATCCTACATGTACTTGTCCTACTTGTCTTGTGTTTTACTTATTTCTGTGCCTTAGAATTTCGTTTTTATAAGTGCATCATCTTTATTATTAAAAAAAACATCAAACCTCAATAAAAAAAAAGTAGGGCCAAAAATGACCAAGCCCCATTGTCAAAGAAGGTTTAGTTTTTGGTTTTAATTAAGAGTATATTGATAGACATTTCCATTGCCACATGTAACGTATTCGCTACTTGCACTCTTCCACCACAGCAAGCAGCTGGAAAAACATGAAGCATCATGAAGAAAAACATAAGCTAATGTTCAATATGTCCTATTAACACAACATCTGCTGACGTCCCCTTGTTTTTGCGCTCCATTATTTTGAACGAATGGAGCGAAGTAACAATAACACGGCCATTCGTAAACTAGAAAAGCGGACGCTTCGCCGGAGTTTTAGAAATGGCGTGGTATTGGATTACATTCTGTCCATTCGAGCAAAACAATAAGGAAAAACAATACAAAAGCCAGGTATTACAAATAAGGGCACAATTTAGAAATAGATTGCGTTTGATAAAAATCAATGAACATAACGATATCATACCCATACGAGTTAATTGTTGGTTCGTTCCTTTTTAGTTGTGTGTTGTTTATTTTTTATAGAAAAGTTAAAAATAAAAAAAATAAAAAAAATAAAAACATTGTTTATTTTTTGTATGACTTGGAGTAATTAATACATTTTTCCAACTAATAATTCTTTGTGTTTGAGAGTATTTGAAATTTGACTATTTGATCTTATATTTATGCCTGGTTGATCTACTTTATTTCATTATTCCTTCAACTTTTGTTTATCGTGTTCTTAGGACTAGCAATTTTTGTTCAGTACTATGTTTTTAATTGTCAAAATCTAACCGAAACTTGCTGGTTCTTTGACTTGTGCGTTTTCTTATATGTATTTAATTTTGTTCCCTGTTTAATTGATCTAAGCTTCAATCATAATCATAGTATTTTCTACTGTAACAGTTGTGTAAAAGTATATGCATGAATTTCAGTTTGTGTATATGGAATTATGCGACGTAAAAAATTCATTTTTTTCCATTTTAAAAAGACAAGAGGACATTTCTAGAAGCAGCGCCCCATTTTTTCAACTCTGAGTTTTTGCTACTTTGAATGGCTATCAACATAATTAGATCACACATGAAGTGAATAAACCGTCTTTATGTAATAAGATGATAATTTAGTATTGCTTTGATTTTTTCTGTCGTGCACGACAGAAAAATCAACAAAGAGGCTGGTCTAGAGAGCCAATTAAAGGTGCAACGAGATATTTCACATAGGTGTTCTTAAAAAATCGACAGTCACTGATTTTTGCCCTGATGTACGGCTTTCCATAAAAATTCCCCAGCTAAAAGGATTAAGCTGAGGAAATGTTTCTTTGGTAGTACAAAAATTGTGAAATTTCTAATTCCGTATAAGAAGAGCAATACAAAATTCAGCCTTTGTTTTTACATTGAAATATAAGCAAATCAAATCTTTTTTTTTTCCCCCCTCTTTTTTTAAGGCATTTCTGAGCCAAATCGAAGGCGAGATAAATCTATTGAAAGTATCTAATCTATATAATTACTCATTATGACACAATATTTAATTGGGTGCCTCAAAAAACCCCACCTCCTCGTTGCACTTTAAGTCAATAAGGCTATGGCGCGACACAGGTTTTTCATGTTGTCCCTGTAACAATTTTTTTTTAAAATTTAGATTTTAGGGTTAGTGTTCGTGAGTAATATGTCCCATAATAAAAAATTCGTCTCCTGTCAAATTTTAAAGGGTAATTTTTTAATTTTTTAGTTTTTTCTTAATTTGGAAAAGGCCACATTACATAAATGAAAAAAAACTTTCCTGAAAAAAACAATGCGGTAAATGCGATTTGAAAACCTTTACTGCCGATCTGTAAAAACCGACATATTTGGCCTAATCGGAAAAAAACGAGACCACGCACCTTCCACTATAACCAGTTTCCTATTTAATCTTGGCATAGTCCAGGGAGAAAATACAAAATAGCCTATGAAATCAATTGTCCCCATATCGAGCCATTAGTCGATCAGTATATTCCCGAATTATGATTCTGCCCTCTGCATTTTACTGATATCTGGTTATGCTACAGCCTATTTACAGAATCCTCATCCTTCGTCACTTCCTAACTCCCTCATATTCGGATTTGGTTCATATCCACATCAGGTTTTATTTCATTTAGAAAACGAAATCTGGACATAATACCACTAAATATATTACACTGGCCATCACTCAAGTTGCAAGTTGATTTGAGCATCTTGTAAGTACGGCAAGATACGGGTTCATCTCCCCTTTGTATAGCATTCACTACCTGCACACACAGTGATGTTCTTTAACCCTATCAAACAGGCCGTGTAAATAGTTTGAGTACACATCTTGACACTCTCGTTTTACAACCAACAAATACACCATTAGCCCGGTAATTTCCTCAATATGCAGTATATATCAACAGGAATTACGAGTAATCAAATTATAAATGTTACATATATACCACCCTGTAGCAAACTGTGACAACATCAACCGCGCACCTTTACCAATGAAATTTGCAGTACGAAATGCTGATGCGGGGCCTTGAAAATGCGATCAATATTGAAACTAATCTTCATCATTTATACAAATCACAAGAATGCTTTGTCCATTATTGCGTTTTAAAGCACTCTTAATTCACACCATTCTACCACCATTGCATACATTATATCCGGCTTCAATCGGTAATTCGATAGCTTGTGAATGAGCAACTAACTTTAAAAAAAAAAACACGCCATTCGTGCAATACTGGAGGTGAAAAAGCAATAGGGTGAAGTCCCAGATGTGTGTTAAAAGTCGATATTACCCCTCGTAAAGCTCTCCGTTCGCGGCTGAGAATGGCTTCGGTGCTACGCCCCCTCGGCCATTCTCAGCCACGAACCGGAGATTAACTCGTGTAATATCCTTAACTTATAGGGTCCTGTCACATTAATGCACATTATATTGACATGAACGTTTGTTTGTCCTCCAGATCGTCCAAGCTTCGAAGAATACAAATACATCCTGGTTCACCTGAACTTTAATACATTTTCTGCAGGTGGAAGATTTTGGTTCTAATTTGCCGTGCAATAGCAATAGATGTACCCTAATGTGCCACCTCACGTCTTTAGCGGATATTGAAATGCATCATGAACTTGGTCTCTAAATTGTGATAACAAGCACGTGATGAGACTCAAAAATGTCTGGTATAAGGATTTCCCCTCAAAGTTAGAAAACCCGTGTAGGTCGTTATAACTTTACCGGTTGAAAATTATACAATAATGACTTTTATGATTCACAAAACATGGCAGTCCATCTTTAACATAGGCAGTAAACCCGCCATGTGCAACTTTTCGGGCGGAATCATACGTAATCCTAAGGCGTGGGGGATACCCCCGTCATGCCCGTCACGGTGATATGGTAACATTAATCCCCAGTGGGTTGGCAACAAGTTCCAAATTTTAAGGCCCGTACCGAAAGGGCTGTATGACATCTTAGTCTATCATTTGAGAGCATATGATGATTTTTCATATTTCGTTGAAAACGTTGCAGTGCCCTTTTAACACTCACCTTGAGCTTAACTGTTGTGAGGCTTCTCTAGCTGAAGAACATGACACGTGTATATCCAGGACCTAGCCCAATCACGGACTAGGCATAAATGATGACTTATATTTAGCTTACCTTCTAAACCTTCTCCTCTACAGGGCCTACGCGGTCCGAACAAACTTCGCATGGAAATGCCAAGTAGAAACCTGGCCTGCAAAATATATTTGCTGGGCAGTCAACCTGAATCAGGATATCGGGCCCCATTGCTCTGCTCACGAAAAGACGGTCACGACAGTTAAGAAAGTTCCAACACTCGCTGCAGCACCGCACCATTGATCATTATATTGCATCATCACCACTAGCGACCGCTCCATACGTGCCTTTTTATTAAGGTAGCTTACCAGCAAATATTTAAAGATACCTACACGAAAAGTATGAACAAAAAAAATACATGTCCTGATGGAAAAAAATCTCAGTAGTGGACGTAAGCATACAATGTATCATTAATTGGATGATTTTTCACCTGTCATCCCCAATCAATGACCAGTATCTACTTATAGGTTATATAATATGGAAATAATGTGCAATATACCGGCTTATCCAGACCCTGCTTTCTGAGGGGAGACCCATTGGCGGAAAACTGCAAAGGCCCTCTAATAGCCAAAAACAAGGTTTATTTGCATATTTGCCATGAACTCCGGAGAGGGGCGCTCGCCAAAGCATCCCCTTTCCCATAACGGCAATGGTATCGCATGAAATGGTCTGCAATGTAACAGTAATATTGAGGGTCAATTAGTAGTCTTAAAAAACCATGTTGACGGTCAGTTATACGTTTCGTTAATGAAAACAATCGACGGCCGGCCAACGAACCAAATATTACTTTTGACGGCGTTTTGTTTGTTACAAAAGTACCAATGGATTCATACCACCATGGGACGTACATCAACGTATGGGGGGTTGGCCTTTCTACATTTTTATTTTAGGGTAAAAAAATGGCCAAAAAAGGTCAAAAATTGGTCCCAAAATAGGTAAATCAGTCAAAAATACATTACTTTCTTTCAAATAATCTATCAGAATACATGTAATTTACCTTCAAAGGAGTCATATCTATGTGAATATATAATGGAAGCCATTCCACTTTATCAAATTTTGGGGTCTAGTCGAAATGGCCAAAAAAGGTCAAAATTGTCCAAAAAAGGTAATCAGTCAAAAATACATTACCTCTTCAAATAATCTATCAAACATGTCAATTTACCTTCAAGGGGGGGGAGTCATATTTAACTGGAATATAATGGAACCAATTCCACTTTATAAAGTTTGGGGGTCTAACGGCCAAAAAAGGTCCAAATGTCCAAAAGTAGGTAATCAGTCGATAATGCATTCCCTTCTTCAAATAATCTATCAGACATAGGTCAATTTACCTTCACAATTGTCCTATTTAACTGAATCTATGGAAAGTTAGTTAGTTAGTTATACAAAGTTTTTAAATCCGGTTTTTTCCCCGTTAACGATGGTTGCCGGATACACTCACTCAGCAATACTGCTTGTTTGAGATTACTGAGTAAAAGATAATTGACCGGATGCCCTTCCTGACGTCAATCCACAGTTGTTGGCGGTGGGCCTAGCCCTTTGGGCAAACCACGCCCACCATGCAGCAGCATGTGGCTGGTATGGCGCCATTAGCCTCTCCATAGCTGACGCCTTGTAGGGTAGATCTTTCTTTTTTCATTCTACCAGGGTAACCAGCGACCCTCCTCATCAGAAATCCGATGGGGGTGACGGGTTAGCCGCCGACAACTCGGCCCTGGACAGGTAGTACTTGGTTACCATGGATACCATAGCATCCCTCAAAGAAACCGGACCTGACACGTTCAAATTTATAAGTTGGGGTAAAATGGCAAAAAGTCAATTGTCCAAAAATAGGTAACAGTTAAATGCCTCCTTTCTTCAAATAATCTATCACAACATGTTCATTTACTTCAACGATCCCAGTATTAGTGGATAAAATGGAAGCCATTTCAATTTTAAATTTTGTGTTCAAAATGGCCAAAAAAGGTAAATTGTCCAAAAATAGGTTAAAATCAGTCGAAATACATTATTCTTAAATAGTCGATTAGAACATGTCCATTCACCTTTCAAAGGATCAATTTAAGTGGATGAATTTGAAGCCATTCCGTATTTAGATTTTGGGGTAAAATGGCCCCCCCCCCCCCATAAAAATTGTCAAAAATGGATACCTCATCCCAATACCTGCGTTTCAACAAAATTCATGAACATTTTGCCGTTACATCTCAATGAAACTTCAATAAGGACCTTTATTGCTTGTCCATTCTTTTTGCATACTTTAGATCACAATGACCAAAATACAAATGGTCCCAAAAGTTATCACTTTTCATCAAAAGGTATCATAATAAGTGGATATAAAGCTTATTTGGCTTACTTGGCAGATTGGGGTAAATGACCAAGGTCATAAGTGTTTTGCCTTTCATCAATTGAAACGAGTGCTAGCCATTTAACTTACAGATTTCTGATCCAAAAAGATAATGGGACTGCAAATTCCCCCAAAACTGATCAAAATCAATTCAAAAAATAGGTAAATAAACGAATGGTATCAACTTGTCCTGCTATGACATTATATCCTTTTTGCACAGTAGGTCAAAAGAATTATGCGTGTACATACACATGTTAAATAGACTTCTAGCCAGTCATAGATTTGAGTCGAAATTTATCAAAATCACTAAAATTTGGAACCAATGATAAAAAGTGTGGCGTTGATCTACATTTTAATTATACCCTGTGAAGTTATTAGATTTCTATTGATATTAAATAGTTGTTAGGGCCAGGGTGTGATTTGTCTAGATCTCGATGCTAATTTAAATGGGCAAAATACTACATTTATAATTCGAGCTAATTTACTTTTTTATGATTTTTAAACTACATCTAATATTGTAACGTATATTCTTAGGGCATACATTAAATAGCAAACTTAGATATGAATAAAAAAAAAACAATCAAATCAATAAAAAAAATAAATGTTCTTTGAAATTATTAGTCCACATTCTGATGAACAAAATTACGACACCATGTATAATCAGTTTTATACCTTGAATTTGATACTAATTCATTCCTTCCACGAGAATTTAATCTAGTCTACTCATAAGGCTTTTGTTGTAAGTTTGTATTATACAAAGTGATTTATCAAGGCTCTTGTTTTCATTTTGGACCTGGGTTTGGACAATATTAACAGGTAAAAAATTACTCATCAATCTTGTCCGTTCTAATGCTTAAGCCTAATCACGAGAACCATTTAATTTTGCTCAACCATGTCGGAGAAATTACATTTTGGACCATTTAAACCCACAACTGAAAAAAACAAAAAAAAACAAAAACTATGCAGTAATATTGGGACAGTGCTGTTTCCCATTTTTTCCCCGGGGGGGGTTATTGCTTTCAAAATGCTTATCTGGCTGTTGATTAACACCTAGCAAAATTAAAAACAAAACACTCAACCGAGCATCACATTAGCATAATTAATAATTCCTGCAGTTTAAAGAAACAAATTGAAATATTTTTTGCATTTGAAGTATGCATTAAAGTCAAAGAATGCGTTCTTTAGTAATTTTATCATTCGTGTATCATATCACTATGTAACCGTACAAAGGGCCAATAATAACATTATAACAACTTTTGATTTATTTAATTTCTTGGTCCCCTCCAAGGAAAATGCATTATAATGGCCAACTCATAGTCAACTTTAGTGTAACTCTGGTGACGCGATTATGACCTTATTACCATTTTTGACAATAGGGCTTAATTTAACCCATTTGTGGTAAGCTTCAAAGCTGAGGATTGGAACAGCCATAACTCTAATTTACTGATTAATTTTCCTTAGGGATGTATATTCATGATAACAATATATTCTTACGGATAAGTGCTGCAATTAACATTATTATCAAATATAGTTAATTTGATGTTTCTGACCATATTAACCTTAAAACTTGAAATGCCCATCTCAGTTCCTTTTGCCCAATGTGACCCACAATGGGTGAAATTGGATCCTAGGCACTGTATCTACTATTATATTACACTTGAAAACACATAAGTTCTTACTAATTTTTTTAAGAAATAGGCCATTATGCCTGCTTCAAACCTATTTTGACTTTTTTACCTTTTTGACATTTTGACCACCCCAAAATGTGTTAATTGAAATGGTTAGCACCTTATTTACCTAATCATTGGTCCCTTAACCCTCGTCCTACCGGGGGGGGGGGGGGGGGGGTTACCCCCCACCCCCAGTGAACCTTGCTCCATTGGAGCTAAAATGCCAGAAGCTTTGTCAAAAAAGCTTCCGAGTATCATTTTCTCTCCTTTTTACGGTCATTTTAGCGAAAAATGTGAAGGTAGCACCTTCACCGGGTTAGGGTAGGGCGTCAAAGTCGAAGGGTACGGGTGGTTGCCACCCAAGAATATTTTATAATTGTAATATTTTTTAAATTTATGTCAAAGTAAAATCCTTTGAAACTAACTCTCTGTATTAATTAAAACTATCATTTGCCATCATTTTAGAAGAGCTAAACCGCAATGAAAAATCGGAAATTCCTAACCTTTTTAGCGGAAAATCGGATTTTCGCCATTTCCTATGGAAAATCCCAATTTGAATGACTCATTGGACTTTTATGACTCATGTTGACGCCATCTGGATGTTAGTACTTTGTTTGATATTAATGGAAAGAGGAGGACAATAGCTATCATTGTTATTAAAACCATGAACAATCGTGTTCTTTATAACGAATTCTCGATGGCCCCCCCTCCCCCTTGTAATCCATGGTACAAAAAAAGGCTTGTTATATAGACGAGGGAATCATGATCTTTTGTAGAAGAGCGTTATGAATAATTTATTATTTTGGACAATTTTAACATGTTGGGCCATTTTGACGCCTACCAGTGCCAATGGCTAGCACTCTATTCAATTAATTTAAGTTCTTTGGGAAGTAAACTGCCGTGTACCTTGTTCCCATTAAGATCGTTGAGAAAGGAAGGCATGACTCATTTATGGATTTTTGGACAATTTTGCTGGTTTTTTGGCCAATTTGACCCCAGAATAAGTATTGGAATGGCATAGCACTCATTCCGGTCATTTGTGTTCCCTTACGATGTACACCCAACGGATGCGAATCCACTGTTTGGATGGTGTTTGTAACAAATTACGCAGTCAAAACTTGGTTCTTATCCCTGTTTGCCTCAATGGCCGGCCGTCTACAAATTTTCGACGATTGACAATAAAAAGCAGAGATAAGACCCACATCGTTTTTATCTGTTTTGCTGTAATTGGTGGTGATTTTAGATTGTTGTGAGAAATTTGTCCTTTTTTCCAACTGGAATGTCGTAATTTCTCTACTTTTGCCCTAAAACGAGACATTTGCTTTCACAGTGAGTTACCGAGATCAAATTTATATCATCACTCTGTTTTTAATTATTAATTATTATTATTATAGTCAAGCCTTAATATTTATTGGAATATATAAATTGGGTGACCTTGTTAATTACAACCCGGGCTCGCTGTAAATCGGAACTGGCACAATGGGTTCAAAAAAAGTAAAAGTCATGAAATCTTTCAATTTGCGCATCAAATGTAATATAGGACTTTTTGAATATAATAGTTATTTTTTACAACACACGAGGGCAATAAAATCGCACAAAACAGATACTAAGTCCTTAAGTAAGATGCCGAAGACATGCAGTATTTGTAGGAATCACACAACTAAATAACTCCCCATAGACTTGTTCTACAAAATGACCATCTCATCCAAACTCATTTTCTCGGCTTATAAGCGACGGTTCTTTCAAAACTGGATTTTTGTTGGAAGATTAGCACCATACCTTAATTCAAATGAACAAGCATATGACGAAAGCTGAATTTTTTGAGCTACAGCGCATCGAAGGATTTTGCATGTTTTCACAAAATGCCCACACCGTAGATGAATTTTATCTAGAGATGGGCGAAATTGTACCGTCCCCAAACCCCTCAGAAATTATAGCAAAAATGGCATAATCAGACAAAATCTTTACCACCAAATGTTTTGTTAATGTCCAAACATCAGGCTAATTTCAAATTCATTTAAAGATACAACTTAATTTAAAGAGTCACAACTTTTGCTCCCTTATTAGGACGCCAACACTGTCCTCGGCGCTGACGTCCGTCTGCTACACCTAGTTAATTTAGAGTGGTGTTATTCCTGTAGGTCAGATTTTTTGAGTTTGACTGTAACTTTGACTCAACAATGCTTCCTGCATGCCATCTCACATACTCGACTTATTGGAAAATTTAAACCACAAAGGTCTCAGACTGGTCAAACAGGGTGAATCAGCTCGTGTGTGCTTGTGTTTATGCAATGATCCTTCGTCTGTTGAATACGAAAATCCTCTGAGTATTTTAAAATGGGTTTATAAAATGGTTCTGTTTACCCCACGGTGTCGTCTGGTGGGCTTAATCATTTTCAGGTTAGTACTAAATGGTATATAAAAGCTTTACAAACAGCAAAATTATAAATTTTGAAAAAATCCGTGACGGCTCACTTATTTTTCGAGAGTATTCCATCTTCACTCTCCTCCAGTCCCCCTCTCTCTCTCTCTCTCTCCGCGCAGGTAATCCATTTTTCACTTTGACACAGTGCCTTCAGTTACATTCATCTATTTGGAAAATACACCCCTTAGATATTTGAGATGGGTGCTCAACCAACAGAAAATCAAGGTTAGGTAATATTAAATAAAACATAGAAAACTTTCTCAACTGTGTCCTTAAGTGGATGAGCATACGGAATAGGGCGAATTTACGGAAGGTCAATAGGTCAGTATAATTTACCTTCCGTGAAGGACCCTAACCCTATTGTAGTTCACCGTGGATTCCCTTCTACGAAACTCCTTAGGAGTGGTATCTCCAAATAGTTATATTTTTCCTCAAAATGACATTGAAACTTTCAGAGTACCAGATGTTTGATATTACCACATAGTTGAAAGCATACGGTGGTCCCGGTAGGGTATTTTCTTGGTTAGAACAAATGGACTAAAGTCACAGTCAATCCCCTAGCAACGCTCTGCAAGTTGCAATTAGAATCTTGTTATTCAACCCATTTATATTGAATACACTGGTACAGCTTTCCAACATCGGTATAGATATTCTATATTTTATTAACATTTATCACTTTCAAATTTAGCACAATATTTTAATAGACATACTAGAATAGCTATATTCCAAACCTAGGGCTCTTACTTTCCCCTTACTTGAACAGAAATCCAAGTTATTCAAGCTACCAATTTACAATGTTTTGCCTTGAATACAAACTTTCAACCGAGGCAGGTTTTTGTTTTGGTTTTTTGCAAGTGTCATATACATAATATTGTTATAGTTAAGACATTTCTTTAAAAACGATTTTCTATACCTATTGTTCACATTATTACGTTAAAGACTTTGTTTTGAAAAAAATGTGTATTTTTGTCTGTTTGTGTTTTTGTGTTTTTTGAAAAAACAAATCCATACATTTCATTCGCTATTAATTTAGAAGGAAATGCCACTACTTAATAAGGACGGTTTGAAATCATTACTGTCGATTTAAATGAATAAAAATGCATATCGTTGCCAATTACGTCTTCGTCATAATGTCTTTACAACTCTTGTCAGTAATTTATATACAGTCCTGACATACCAAGTTATAACTTTGGAAAAATATGAACAAATCTTCAACTAGTGTATACGGTCGGTTTTTACAATGCGTGCATAGACAATCTCAATTATTTAAGCTTTGGTTACAGGACCAAATCAGGAGAACAACAAACAATAAAAATCCTGGTCATTCGGCCTCTGCATTCAAACTTTATAAATATATAATAGTCCAATAATTGTATGATTTGACCCACACAAATGTGCAACAGAACAATTTTGGTGTTAATATACGCTGAAATAGTCCAAAAATAATATATTAAAAGTCTATACCAAAATCAACCTAGTGGGACATGTAGAATAAGGGGGCAACGTTGGTACAGGGGTAAATTTGATTGTTCCGAATTGATTTAATGATTACCAATTTATTGGGCTACTCCGAAGGTTTAACAAAAAGGTATAGTTTGGGGCCCTATCTACGCGTTATAGTTGTAGTACAATAGGCTCAATAACAGTGGTTAAGGTCATCCTGTGGCAAAATTCATAGAATGGTCCGATTTGATCGGACTGGTTTTGAAACTGTTAAATTTGTCCCACTCGATAAGTAAATGTAATATTCTTTGTTTGAACTTTGCTATATGATTACATAGCTATGCAGTGACCTTCCCATAGACCCGTTCAGCCCCCAGTCACTTTTGCGTTTCGAATAGCACAATATATCGATTGTGTCAACCAATATTTCGGGTGCTGTACCATAGCCGCACAATTTTGACACCATTTTATAACGAACCGGATATAATTTGAAAATTTTACCCCCATTGTGACCTTGACCCCATTTTAACTCATAACGTTGAACTACACCCTGCAGATATGGCAAACTATACCGGTTTTTTTAATCCTAGTGAATGTCATCGAACACGTTGCATACTTTTTCGACTCGTTTTTGATACTTTTCATATTTTGACCCCTGTATAACCTTACCCCCTTAAAAATATATGTTTCCACTCCTTTGATTTTCGTAGACTTTTGATATGTTGTTTGTAAGTTTCTCAATAGCAATTCTGTTTGGAATTTTGGTGGAACAAAAAATTTCTGTTGGCAATTATTGTTGGGTTAAGGCAGCACGGTCTATTTTGACTGGCCTATAAAAAAGATATTGCAAATGCTTGCACAAAAAATAACCTTTAATTACCATATGGCAGCTTTCAGGGGAGGTCAATAGTTAAGACCGTAGTCAATATGAACGTCAGCCAAGACAGTGTTGTGCAAGATGCATCATTCCAGACAGGAACAGATACATTTTAAGCTGTCAATCGATCCAGTTTTAGCGATTGCACAGGGATCATTGACAGTGAATGTATTGTAGTACTGGAATGCTCTATGATCTTCTCCACCAACATGGCTGGCTATTGATACGGTCTCTTGGCCCGACCTGCCTCCAGAACAATCCAAGCATTTTAGAGAATCCAAATGAGTCACCTGGCAGAAATACTTGAAATGTTCAGGTAACCAGGTGCATGCATTGTGTTCTTCGCATGCGTGGGTGATCTGAGGGCAAACAAAGTCCTTGCCTTATATTGAAATTGATTTCTTTCATTGGCCATCCACGTTTCATTGATCACATCACCTAATCGGAAATGTCCTTATAATAGCGGGATAGTGGTGTGGCCCTTAAAAAATTTAGTATTTCCAAATTGAATGTGACTTTCAAATAACATCGTCATTATTGACACTCCTTTTTATACAATACATTATCTACACTACACATTTGTTCGCATTGCTGAACTAGAAAATGCAGGTATGAAATTTAAGTGATAATTCAAAGCGTGACAAATAAATATGGGTCCGTCTCCTCTCATCACCACAGCTTTAGACTACTTGCTTTTGTACAGCAAAGGTCGCTCAACCATCAGCTTTTGAATCAGTATTGTTAAATGTCACTATGAGATCTCTTGTCTGGAGAAAAAATGTAAAAGACCATTCGGGTCTTGACGACAAATGTTTTAAAAACAAAATACAATTTTATACCGCGTCTTTCCACAGAAGTTGTCCGCTAGTATAAAATTTTGTACGTCATCACCTTTTTAGTCAATAGTTTATATTCAAAAGAACATATGTCAATTTAATATATCTTAACAAAATATCAGACGACAGTCGACACGTTTTTTTCTAAATCAAGAGTAAAGGATTGTTTTAAAAAAAAAAGGACGCAGTTACGTGATTTGGGTGATCGATTTGAATTTAACCGACTATCAAAATGATCGGAAATATTTTAAAAGTGATATCTTAAAAAAAAAATCTTTTAATTTATAAGTTAATTGAATTAAATCGCCATGTTAAAAATGTGTGCGTGCATGCCACTGGGCTACTTTTTTAACCGTGTTCGTCCATCGTCTGCAAAAATGTCAATTTAACCTGTAAAGCGATACCACTGAGTAAACAAAATTAGGTGAAATAATTGTATTTTTAAACTGCTTAGTTGCCTACTCCTTTATTGAAGCACAGTGTACTTCTTTTCTGCAGTGTCAAGTTCGCGCCTAATTATTGCAACGCTTATGGGTAATCTGTAAAAATTTGTGTCTTTTGCATTGGCAAGAGTCACGCTATTGAAGCTTATTGTTAAGACACGTCTGTAGTTAGATATGAAGTCCACGATGTGTATATTACTACTCTATGTCGCCGCTGTTGCCAGACACGCAAGGCGAAGAATTTCTTTTTATAACATTTCCTTTTGAATTCCAAGTTCTTTGAGACATGACACGGTGGATGGACAATTTACATTTCTTAAGGGACATAATGCATGATAAAAATGACATACTTAATAGGACCCTGTACTGAAATCCTTCACAGTTTGAAACATTTGGGAAGTTATGTTCTGTAAAACAGTCAAATACACATTCGGGGGTGTGGCATTTGTGGCAATTTGTGAACAGAAAAGCAGGTGTTCACATCCCTGACAGAATTTTAAAGTTAATCTAGCATGTTTGCCATTAATTCAAAGCATTCAGACCGATTCAGGCATGTACTTTAGCGGTTGTAGTAAGATATTGATCTGGGGCACGTTAAAGATGGATTAGCCTGGAGTAGCCACATATACATAGCCAATGGTCCTGGTGAGTATTGACACATTTTTTCAAGTTTGGTAAAATGCTGGCAAATATGTCAGCATCCTTGTTTCCAGACATTGCCACAAACTGCCACCTCCCCTGGAACTCTTCTGTTTTACTGTTTTTTTACAGAATGTAAATCATCCAAATTGTTTTCAAACTCGTGGAAGTGATTTCAGTAGGTCTTTTCATTATGTCAATTTTTTTTATGCATATGGCCCTTTAAAGTGTGTTTTACTTGTTTTCTATTTTTTTAAATTTCGATCTTAAAACAGATCTACCGCCAAGACATGTCTCAAATATGGTATCAAAACTCAATTTCCCAGTGTATAGTTGAACAGTAAAACCGCTTGAGTAAGATTTCTTGCTAAGACAGGTGACTTATGAATAGTTACTGTGTGACCTGACTCCCTGAGCCTTTTGTGTTAAAATATTCCAGGCTACAGACCATGTGACCTTGTTATAAATATTATACTTTTTCAACGTTTCTACGATCCAGTTTTACCTGCTGAATCTGATTCCAATGGATGCCAGGCGAAAACCTTGAGCAGTTTCAAGAAACGCACATTCAAAATGGCCACCAAAACACTCAAAACTCATATGTTAATTACTCAAGAGTTGTAATTTTTTTTGGCCTGTCCAGTCAAACACCCAGTTTGAACAATTAAAGTAAGATTCATTAACCCCGCCTAATTATAGATTTAATAGGGCCCCAATACCACAAAGCTCTGATATTTATCTACTTTTGTCCGTAGAATGGTAACTTTGTATATATATCAATTCTGTAATCAATCAATATAATTAACAGAAACCATTAGGATAGCTTTCAACAATTTGGATAATCAATCTAATCAATAAACCATTCAAGATGGGCTCCAAAAGGGCAAAATTCATTACTACAATACCAAGAGAGTTGTTTAGTTTTTTTTTTTTTGTGGGTTGCTGCCATGTTTGTGTATATCACAATAACTTATGTAAGAGTCATTTTAAATATCATAACATAATGCAAGTGATTTGGATATTCTGCAAGATAGCATCCTATATAGCGTTCAATATGCTGCAAATGTCAATCAGTAAGGTCAGTAATTCATTCACGCTATAGGCTAAAGCTATATATTTTGTGGTTTTTTATATATATTATCACTTCCAAAAATCGCAGTAAGGTTATCTTAAGTGTCTTTGAGGTCGTTATTCATCAATATCCCACATAATGCCAATGGCGCCCAAACCTGCAAAAAACAAAGGGAAACATAATCTCTAGACTATTGGTGATCATATTTGGTTCCGCTTAGTACGAGGTGC
>JAMKCH010026795.1:0-32334 GCA_023653785.1 Ophioderma brevispina
TTACTAGTTTTCAGAGTTCCATTGTGTAATATATAAAGTATACAAACCACTATCCTGGCTGCCGTAAGGATCAAAAAATCTTGGGTGGACTACTTTCTTGGCATGGCATCTGGAAAATGGCTTTAAAATGAATTCTGAAATGCACTAGTTATAATTAGAAAGTGTGAAATTTTCAGGATTGACCATGGTAGACTGTATGTTTTTTTAGCTTTCAAACTAAGCGCATTTGGACAGTGATTTGAGGAAAATTTACTCCGCGGTCATCAATTTTACATCGCTTTGCAAATTACTAGCTTTTGGCGACTATAGATAATCTTGGGTTGCCGGTCTGGAACCATCGGGCGATTTTGGTGATTCGTTACTAAAAATTTCTCTGGTCATCATATGTCAAAATTTGGTTATTTGGTGATTTCAGCTTGTCTTGGGGGGTGATGTGTTGTTTTTCCTCTGTGAGAGTTTTTAAATGTGAAAGAAACCACTGCTCAAAAGTTGCATTTTTTTCCATAGACTATACTGTGTATAAAGAGTTTGGTGTGGTAACCTGAAGGTTACTTACTTCTTTTTTTCCAGGTGAGGGTCTTTGCAGAAATCAGCAAAACCATACGGCAAAAGGAGGTATAATATTGGGAAACTCGATAAAGATATTACCTTTTTACTATAAAACCAAGCTGTACATTTTTAACAGACAAAATTTTATGCCCATTCCCACAATTGATAGCAATTGTGAGCAAAGCAATCAAATAATATCATGGTACTAACATGGACTAGAGGAAAGAAGATGCTAATAGAACAAGTGACTAAGGTTCGTTGGGTAAGTTGCAGTCTCGAAAGTGGTCTTTCCTGTCCATGTACTGCATTTGCGGTACTGCAAACCGAGTTAAATTATTTACTGCAGCGCATCAGGTTACGTTAGAGTTGGCTGCAGCAAGTGATCGATATATCGGTACTCCTGCGCAGTGCAGCGTAGATATAACCAACTAACTGCTTTAATTAACATGTCCGGTTAAACACATGCAAAATGCAATATCTTGTCAGGCCTGAACTGAGGTGAAGTCATAGCTATTCACGCAGACCTTAAACGTGTGATTTGCAGTAAGTCACAACTGTAATTGTGAGCGTACAAAGTCGGCATGCACGATCCGCATGCACAATAGCTGCGCGAGAGCTATGACTCACTCCTTAGTTCAGGCCAATGAAGTATAGTAAAATTGCTCAGCTTATGGGTAAGGGGTCATGACGCTTATAAATCTTGCCGATTTCAAAGCTTAAAAATATGCCAAGAGCATGTCAAAGGTCAGTATGTACCACAATTATAAGAAGTTATAGTGGCTATACATTTATTGAACGTAACTGTAATCCATATATTATTGTATTGGCAAACTACTGAGTCCTGATATACCATACCACACTTTTTTTTCAAAATCTGTACTCATTAAACCATATGTCATGTGAAAGAACCATTTATGTCTAAGTGTACATAAAACAAATTTCAATGAGTCAGAGAACTGGGATGCAGGATCATATGGGAATTAATTCACCACACCACCCACAAAATGTAGGAATGATTCAAGGTAACCAATCTATAGGTGAGATCCCACTTCTGTTTGGACTAGCTCTCATTAATGTGAAGGTATTGAAGAGCACAGTGCTATACGGTAAAATATTGGTTGTAGCAGGTTGGGTACAATTCAGTGATTAGCAATTGTAACCCTTTGTTTACCTTTTTGAAACTACTGGTCCCAAGGTGACTTTGACACTTCTTTTAAAATATAACGTTGACGAATCTGGTAATTATCAGGGATGATGGATCTTTTGTGCTTTGTAAATATGTAGTGAAAAACGTTATCTTCCCAAGTCTGTTTTCTGAGTTATATGATGTTTTCACAATTGGATCAATATAGTTGGTTTGAACCTCTTATTGGGCCCTCATGAAAAATTACACTACACCGACTTCTTGTTTGAAGCTACCATACTAATTAACGGCCACTGTTGGCCCTCTATTTACACTGTAAAGAACTGTGAAATTTTTAAAATGCACACTAGAGAATTTGTATCCTCATAAAATCTCCTAAATTTGCATTTCAGTGGTTGTAGAAACACGTACTGAGAATGTTTTGAAGGTTATTGGGAACCAAACTCTGTTCGATTCAAGTTTTGGGGTGACTCACCTGTCCGTGGTTAGGTTTGGGCACCCGAGAAACGCACGCGTCGACCTTGGGATTGCAGCATTTACGCACAGCGAACAAAGGCGGCACAATCCAAAAAATCCCGTGCGAATGCAAAGTCGCTCATGATTCACCCACACCCCACCCCCACACTTGAGACCAGCAACGTATAAGTAAAAATAAAATCAAAACTTTAGTTTTGAACTTCCTGCTGGCTTAATTGGACCTACAGAAATGGATTTTCTCATGTATCGACGAAAATACTAAATTGAATTGGTCTTTTTATTAGATAAAAGATGGCTATGTTTGGCTTATTCCTTTCAGTTGTGATTAAATACATTTCTGAATATTCTCTTGTATCCTTGTGTCTCTGTAGAATTTCTGGACAAATCGTTGTCTCATATGACCATATAATTTTAAAACAGGTTCATCATTGAGTATTTTCCATATATCTGGCACCAATTTCTAAAGCACTTCTGGAGAGTGTGATCTTTCCTCAGTTAAATTCATAGATCACTCTACGATGGCTGATTACCATCAAATACACACCTGTTTTTGAAAAAGTCCATTTATTGTGATAAACCAAGTAAAACAAAATTATCGCCAGCGCACACGTTTGCCAACTGATTTGGATTATTTAGCCCCTGAGTACCTCCTGTGTAAATTTTTAAAAAAAACGAAAGAAACCGATTAAAAAAAAATATGAGTTTTCTTTAAATCTAGTTTTATACGTTCCACGTCTTTTCCTATGGAGAAGGCACATAGAGGGCCTATAACCAACACAAATCAGGACCTTTGTAGGTTATAGGGGGGCAAGATTCCCCGCAATGGATCGTCTATTGTTTGTCAGAGATAATCGCGTCCGTGCATGTCCCTACATTATACAGTTGGTCAAAATGTGTCGCCATTGCTTAAATTCGTTTCTAAAAATAAAAGAGACAATTTGCTGGGGGTCAAACACTGTGAATAATGCAGTTCTGGCCGCTCTTTTGTCAGTGCATTTTTATTTATTATGCTATTATTGCCCCCAAATTGGTTTTATTTTATTAAATTTTACTTTATTTAAATATGGCATAGGCCCATTCAACTTCATAAGATCTCTTCATGCCATGGTTCCTACATGTAGAACATACTATTTGTGTTCAAATTCTGTTGGCACTGGATGAATGTTCCCAAGAATTTTTTTGAAGAAGGATATCGGCCATGAAGGGTATGGGTTGATTTGGGAAGTAACCTCCTACTCAAACACTAATATTGCTTATTACTGTTGAAAATTTATGTTTGGATGTTCTCCTCCCAGATAACTTAATAGTCGGAGGGTCACATATACTTTATCCTCATTTTTTTTTTCTGTTTTTGTGTTGTAGTTCCGAACAGGAAGTATGACAAAAATATGTTCTTTTGTCACAATTGACCGATTTTACACTTCCATAAACATAGGCGGCAGAAGGAGAGAGAAGAGGGACATGTCCCCCATTAAATTTACAAGCTTGTAACCCTTAAATTTGCAGCTTCCACTACCACTATCCATGAAACGCATTTGATAGGATCCATAATAACACATTCCGGCCATTGTTTTTTTCAGAAAATTAGTCAAAACTATAATCAAAGTCAAGATAAAGCTTTGTCTTGTTCTTAATTGTATATTAGCATATTATGTATAGACATATGAATCTTGATTAAAGATAAATTGCAAACAAATGTAAGCAAAATGACTTACTTAAAGGGCAGTATAATTTTATGTACAAATAAAATGTATTATTTTTTATGTTTGTAACATTGTAAAGTGAATAGGAAACTATATACATTAAAATGAGATAGCAAAGAAATTTTGCCCAAGTGGGATTAGAACCAGCTTCATCTGGATTGCAAACCCAGTACACCAAATCAGCTAAGCTATCCATCTCGTAGATGGGGTCAATCCTTATTAGCCAGTAGGGCCTATTTTTTGGATACTACCATGTATTTATATAACCTTGCATGCCGTGTAACCGAGGATCATGCCTAGTTTGTTTATATAACTCAGAAAGTGGAAGGTATTAGAGATCTGAAAAACCTCACACTTTCATCTCAACCTCCTACCTTAGCTAAGATTACATTATAGGTTGTATTTAAGTTAGTTTAGCAAATATATTTCATAACTTTAAGTTTCTACAATATATCTTATCCATTTATTTTGCTATGGTTCAAGTATGATTTTTCTTAGCTCTAGAGAAGCAGGAATCCAATATTGTAATGCTAAGTGTGTGTTTGCTCAGTGGTAGAGCACGGTTTGGCAATCGGGAGATCCTGGAGTCCGATCTTGATCGAGGAAATGAATTCTGTCATTTCACAACAATCTTGAGGGAAAGAATGACACAACTTTTCTCTTGTGGCTTGTTATTGATGAATGCCAGTGTATTGCTCTTTGTAGTGTTCATGTCCTTCATACAAGAGCACATTCAGAAAACCATACTCATGATGGTTGAACTATACTATACTACTCTAGCACACATCTGTTATAAGCAGTTATCAGCCATTTGTATCATTCCTAAGCCACCAAAACCGACATACGCACCTTAATGCTTATTGCTGGTTCACAACTACGCTAATCCTATTTGTAATACACCAAAGTCGGCATACTGTCATTGGTTTTGTGCAATAACTCTGCAATAAAAGTAGTAAAGGTCCATTCATACTTAACTGCACTGCATGGATAAAAACCATCTCTGATTCAATGCAGCAGCAGCAGCAGCAACACAATTCAAAATGCACTGTGCTGTTGTTGTTTTGAGTCGGAGATGGTTTTCATCCATTTTCACTGCATTGCATTATATTGCAGTGCATGGAAATATGAATGGACCTTACAAATCTCCTTTGAGCTGGTTTGGGTATGATAACATCCCAGTCTATAATCCACTTCCACCTGGCATAAGCATATTGCTTTTCAATATCATGGTAATGCATATAAAAACACACACCACTATGAGTCAGGTATGTTTATATCTACCAATGGCTCAGTTGCAATAACCCTTGGATGGGCCATGTTCAAAGCAGCTGACCGGTATGTTCTGGGTGTCTAAATCTACTAGAAATCCAGGGTGTGGTATTGCTCAATACACTGCTGAATGAAAAGCTATTGAACTGTGCATAGGGATTGAGATTGATTAGCTCATAGTGACATCTGTAAATGTCTTTAAAAATCGTGACAATCTTGGCAGGTGGGTGGTTGCCGGCAAGATTGATGTATCATGCTGACTAACAATGAAGTATATTTTTGTAATTATCAGAAACGACTGGATATATGTATTTATTATGCCTTAATACGTTTTCTTACCAATAATTTCTGGTAGTGCATTTTTTATATTACTGTGCATCATTTCTTCTGCCTGGCCTTTTCATGCTGTTATCTTTGAAGCATCGACTCATGATATCATATTCCGCATAATAGGTCCATGCACTCATATTCTGTTAGATTGAGGATTTGATACTGATTATTGAACTTTCTTTTCTTCTGTCCTTCGTCCTTTTCAGGCGAGTTTAAGAGTTCATACTTTGACACTAGAATTAATGGAACACTCAAATCCATTCCAGGTATTCCATTCCAGTGACTGATATGATATCACAATGCACATATCAAGTGTGCACTTTTTTTTTAAAAACGTCACTTGTTGAAAATTCTAATATTATTTTTAATTAAACTGAAATTGTGTACATCCATAATTCACAATTTCCAAGATACACACATCTTCCAAAAAATCTCCTCCTGAATTTTACCCTAAAGCGAGTGATTGAGATGTCCCCACAGTCTTGTTTTAATTTTTTGTGGTGTCATCTTTTGGTCAATGAAGTTCGGTCATGTGTGTGACCTTTTGATGGTCACACACGTGACTGAACTTTATTTGCCCCCCCCCCCCATGACAAAATAACCAATCAAGTGAAAGTGGAAACATTTTTGGTTAGGTTTGGACCCCGGTTTGGACTCGAGGTTATTAATAATGTACAAAGTAATAACAGATTGGGTTACATTGACAAAGCAGCATTGAGTTTAAAGTAAAAATGTGCCGGTTTTAGGTCAAGAAATGTGATTGAGGGATGGCCCTTTGGGGAAAGGGATACTAATCAGTCCTAAAATCTGTAGAGGTTGCTGGTTTGAATCTGACTAAAATCTTTATTAATTTGTTTCTTATTTTAGAATAAGAGAAATCAAGATCTACTGATCTACTATAAAATTGGCATAATAAAACGTACCAGTGTATGAGCTTTAAAAGATGTGATTACGGTAAAAATATCCATGTACATATCCTTTGCCGAAATATATGTAAACAAGATCTGACAATAAAGAAATTCCTGAATATGTAACACCCATTTTTTAAAGGAACTGTTGAGCACTTTTAATTACTTAGAAACTGTAGTGTATATAATTTATTTCTTCTGGGAACTTGTGTTAAAGGTGCTATCAATGATTTGCTAAGTAAAATCTCTACAATTAAAAAAAAATCAGATTTGCATTCTATCCTAACATGTACAAATGATAGGACCGTAAACAACATATGGGGATAAAACTGAATATTTTAGTAAAAAGTTGGGAGGCCCCTCTCTGTGCACGGCTATTTTATACCGCAACACACATTTGAATGGAGAATCGTACCGCACTGCTGCCTTTTCATGTTATGTCATATTCTCATTTGAAAATATATCTTTAGAGATAAAAGCCATATTCCGTTACTTTCAAGATACTCCTGCAAAACAATTTTATGCTTTTGGCTGGATCATTGATAGTGCCTTTAATGTGCTCAGTGGTGTAGCTGGGGGTAGGGTATGGGGCACATGCCCTGGGCACCATTTTTGGTGGGCACTCAGAATCAACCAATTCAACATTCCCAGATCGATTCCGCACTCCATTCAAGTAGCGAAAGTAAAGAATTTTGGTGCACATTTCAACATATGAGGTAATATGAATGGCCATTTAAAAACCTAAATTAAACCATTCTTCTGTGTTCCATTCAAACCGACAGCTATGCCACTGAATCGGATATGGAATAAATATTATATTTTGTTGTGCAACAATTGATGTCAAATTTGGTTTATGATATGCAGTAGTCTTTCAGTGTTTATCTTTTAAAGGCACACATTGAGATTTTTAGTGTCATTTCCCACTACTTGCTGTGAAGATTTATTTTTATTGTTGGATGTTTCAATCGACTTTTAGAGTACTTGTCAAAATGACTTGGCCATTCCCTATGCATGGAACAGGTGAACTATGCGTGAAATATAGGTGGTTTTATAGCAGACTGTACCTCAGGGTGCCAGACGGATATCGATACGACGCTAACTCTCTCAGATTTTTCGATCTGGGTGGGAAAAAATTGGTGGTCTACCCACGGCGATCGAAGCGACCCCTGAATTTTTGGCCCCCCTGTCTTTTGAGTTAATCCTGGATCAGCCCCCTGGCACCTATTCATTATTGTAACCGGCTGTCAAATTGCATGTAGTATATAGGGTTCATCGAAACATATGTTTTTACATAAATTTGTAAAACATTAAGGCAAACTGAAAAAGTGATGGATTTCTTGAGATGTACTTCATAATTCAATTCATATCTTAGCTTGCACAGGTTCTTTGCCAGCTTGCAAGGTTTTGTGTAATGTTTATAGGACTAAGGAATTATAAGATTTCCTCTTTGGACCATTACTTGAAGACCTGATGACAAAATAAAAAGTAGGATGTTTTTTCAATGTTCTCACATATTTTTTTAATACTTTAATTAGTATCATGGTTATATTTAGGTTTAAATAAGAACTGCAATGAAATGCATCAGTAGGTTTTCTACCTTGAAAAAAAATATGGAAGTACTTGGAAGTCTGTTTCCTGTAGGCATACTGCCTGCTAGAACATTTAGATAGTGAAAACATACTTATTTCACAACATTGGAAAGACCTGTCACATTCCCATTCAATGGAGCTACTGTGTGTGCCACTGTGAGCAGTGGCGTAACCTGGGGCGGGGGGTGGGGGGGGCTGCTAGCGTGGGTAGTGGTGGATGTGGTGTAGACAGTTCCGGAGTAGACACACTACATTCATATATACTCTGCAGCTACTTTGTCTGGATAATAATAATTAGGACTCTAGTCCTATACTTGTTTCTTTGTTTTTGAGGACAGATATTAAAGCAATTGAGCTTCATTACAAAAAAAAAACACGACATTGCAATTTGCATTCAAAATGCAGTGGTTGTAACATACCATTTAACTTCAGTTGGGCAGATGGGGGAAACAATATATTTTGGGCTGACGTTTTTATCATTTTCAGTGGTTCAATTCCTGATTTTGAAAATGTGTCACATTGCTAGTTCAGTTCTAGTGGATTTTCTTGATTAATGTATTACTTTCCCGATCTTATTTTGGGGCAGGATATGGGCTGGTTCACCCCGTCAAAATGGAAACAGAAATCTTGGACAAAATAAATGTGAGAATGCCATATGTGCATTCGGGCCAAATACCATGCAGCTACTATGTGCATAGAGCTGATGGGTGTATACCACAGATCTAGTTATACACTACATGTAGAAGCGTACGCCCGTGTTGAAGAATAGTCGGCCACCGTAACCGTGTTTTGAAATCGTAAATTATTCATTACGGTCATCCAATTTCGACACGCGCACAGCGTACGCGCTGCGCCGTACCTGCACAACCTTGGCTGGAAACGGTCCAATTGTCTATGCAATGCTGATAATGATAAATTGTACACCACGCTATGGAAATCAGGGAATAATATGAATAATTGGTACACCACGCTATGGAAATAATTACGCAAACTGGGCGGGAAAAGATGGTTAGGGCTTTTGAGCTGGCGTTTGCTATCTAGTGTTATAATATAATCTGTGGTGTATAAACACTCTCACTCTCCCATTTATGCAGTAGAAAACAGGATTTCTGTTTCTGGTCTTTAAATATTGCATAGGTAGTCTGTTTCAACTCAGAACTGTGAAAAGAACTGAATTCCAACCTAAATTTGGACTGGATCACTTAATTTCATTACTTTACTCCATTTTTTGAATTGGTTTCCCTCAAAGGCAAAGCAAATTTTATTTGAAAACAAGCTTAGTCATACTAACCTTTACTCAGTGAATAAATATAAACCAATAAGTATTTTTTTATTAACAAATGGAGTAAAAGTAATACGGAAACATGTCAATGTCAGATAAAAATGGCAATACTTCCATAGTTACCCCCTCATATCTTAAATGCCATAAAATGTTATTTTTTAGCTGTTTATTCCGTTTTTGATCAACACGGCCACATTTAAAATAATTTTGTATCATCTTAAATATTACGAGGGGGCTACATATGGAAGTCCTTTCCGTAAAAACATTTTGTATGTCACTAAAACTTTCAAAAGATTGCTTGAAGTTATTTAAATGGTCATCTGAGTGCAATTTGTGCATGTCATATAAATAAACCCAAATAAAGCTTTTTTATAATATTTTTAACATGTTGTAACATTTGAACCATTATCCATTGTAGCAATTAAAAAGAAATGTCCCTTCATGTCAGCCCAATTCTGTCCCAACCTGTATGCTGTAAAAGGTGTATATTATAGTATGTACATGATAATACATGACTGTATTGAAGTATTGTAATGATTTTTGAAATGCAATATTACTGTTTTGGCTTCATGTACAAGGAGCCATTACCAGAGGAGTCTGTCATCAATTTTGAGTTTAACTTTAGAAGGACGACAGGTTGATTTTCGGAATATTTTATGGGGTAGATACACCCGGGGGACTCACCTTTATTTTGGTAGCCACACAGTCACTCTAGTGATTTCAAAACTCACATTTTTAAGCCTGTCACACACATCAAAACATGTTTAAATATTGACGCGCAACTTTAACATATGGGGTTGGGGTAAAGGCCATTCTATAATCAAGATGAAAACTTATATACTTAATTTGGTCATCCTCCCGTTATCACTTAGTTGGACAAGTGTGACCGTTGGTGGACAGGGACCCCATGGACTACCACCTCTCCTCCCCCCCCCCCCCCCCACTGAAACCAACTTTCCCTTCCCCCAAAGAATTTTGCAACGAAAATTTTTTATACACACATGCAAGACAATAACAATTCAGTCAAATAACATCCACAAATAAACCTACAAATTAGGGGTAAAACATTTTCAACAAATATGAAAAATATATAATTATGTGCAATGAAAGAACTTGTTGATATGTGTTCTGAACGAGGTAACAATCTGCCTATACTGAACAACACAGTCCACGTTAAATTATTTCTTATATATCAGAAGACATGTTATTCCTATCAAATAGAACACCAAACCAAACTACACTGTTGAGTTGGATGTGTTATAAACCATATACATGAGCATGTTAACACTAGTGTGACGACCTACTAATTTCACATTGGAAGGCATTTCACACCAACAATATGTGCTTGGAGTACACTCAAAACCTGCCCACTGAATAATACAGCATAAAAGTGGCAGATCTAAGAACCTACAAACCGTGGCCAAATTATGTTATACCAACATTTTTAAAGCACGCAGTCTTGTGTGTATGTTTGCTTGCGTGTGTATTGTCATGGATATCAATTATTATACTGGGATGGCTATAATGAATCTGGTTTTGCGACAAGAGGGCCGGGTGCTCTTGGAATGAAGGTGGGCAAAAAGTAACTGTTCATCCACCTTTTTTGAAGTATTTTTCAGGAGGTAAACAAACATGCCCATTTTTTTGTTAAAGTTTAGCTCTGCTTTAATGTCTTTGAAATTCTTGCAAAAAGAATTCCCGTTGTGGTAAAGCTGACAATAATTCAATTTTAAAAGATCGCCAAATTTTGGCCAAAATGTCAAAATTTCCCAATTGACATCATTAAATTGCCAAAAAAATTAGGTTCTTCAACAAGCCAAGAGGAGGAACAGAGCTATTCCTATTGGTACCAAAAAGCAAATGTCTGATATTCCTATGTCCATACTAGGCATGTTGAGTACAAATCGTTCCTGAAGGAAACTTTTGGGATCACCCTATACTTTACCTATAATCCAGTGGATGTTGTATTTTGCATGAAAAGAGTTAAAATGTTAAGTAACAAACTTGAGAACCACGCCCATTTTATAAATTTAGAGACAATGTATTTTGATACAGTGACATAATGGGCATCTATTTTTGGTGAAATTTGACTTGAGTGAGCTTTAATATTCAAGGCTAGGGTTTTGGTGTCTCTGTGGCTTCCCCCTGGGCCCCCCGGCAAGATTTGATGGGAAATTCCAGAAGCAAAGTAAACCCATAGGTTTTATATTAAAAAAACAAAACACATGTTGAATAACTCACTCATTTAAACACTTGAGTGGACACGGATGTGTCCTAGGGACCCGCAAACCACATTTGCCCAGTTTTAATTACGACGACCATACTAACGATGTACTTTTTTTTCGACTCATCTTTGTCAGTTTGGGTAACTTTTGGATCTTTTCAATGAAAAAATATTGAAATCCATCGCCCCGTTCGACACTTCATCGGCGTTTGATTGATTGACGCCGAGCTTGACAGCCAAATATAGAGTTCTCCACCCTTTCGGATTAGCGGCCATCTGGCCGGGAATGGTAAAGTCCCTTCCAAATTTCTGGAGACTTTCTAAATCTCAAGAACGACGGCATGTTGGATATGTATGTTAAAAAGTACGGGTCACACTTTGAATAGCACAAGTACTTGAGGTCGGGTATTAAGGAAATATGTCAAGATTTTTGCAAGCCTCAGTTTGACTACATCCTAAAATATATGTACATACATACTAAATTCCCGAAAAATAATACAATGATGTAAAATTAACAAAATAGAGGCATTTTACTTTTGCGCCCAATTTTGCTCTCATTGTGACGTCAAAGTGATGACCAAAACATGTGTTGGACTCGAATGTTATTGCTGAAACTGATATGATGGATTAATGAAAGTAATAATAAAATTAGAAAAATAAGTTACAGAATGACATATTTGTTTCAATTTCGCTTGTTTCATTATTATTAAGTGGCAACACTGCGATATGATGGTTACAACGACTAAAGTTATGGATGGTCATCACTTGACTCACCATTTTGCCTGCGATGTGGATTGTCGGAATACGTTTTCGAGTAAGCTATTGGGCGGAAAATAAAGGGCAAAATACTCACAAAATATTGTGGACAATTTTCAACTTCTTTTGATTTATATGTAGTCTACGTTACTTAAGCTTCATCCATACCAAATTTTCCAAAATATTCAGAATCATGACATATTCACTTTAAATTGATCCGAATGACGAATACTAAGGAAGTAACACCTTGTTTTAGGTTATCATGATTTGTGTCTGAGTGAAAGACCTCTATTGTTCAGTGAAATCCTGCGCAGAATGTATCCTCGATGCGTGAAGCTCACCGAAAATTAATCTATTTGAGGTGAGAAGGGTTGTTCAAGATTCAAGCTGAAACAGCAAAAGTAGTGCTGAGTGAAAACATTCCTATCATGAAGCAGGACTTCGGTTCTAATCATGTTTCAACTTTTGTGACGACTTACTCAGGAAAACATTAAAGGCCGACTCGGAGATTTCCCGAGGAGGGCGCCTTTCAAAATTCAGACCAATCATGTTTTTTGCATATACAGTGTGACATAATGCTTGTCCATATCATAATGTATACCCTGTGTGAAATAGCCAAGCTCAAATCGAAGTCTTCCACATAGAAATCGAACTATAAAATTCCGCGATCCGGAATTTTTCTGTATCCTATGGCACTCCTTAATTTATGGAGAGTAAATTTTAAAGGGTGTAGATAGCGGTCCAAAACTTTAAAGGGGTATTCAAAGAGCACTCAAAAGCACTTGGTGAAACCTCTTAAACCATTGCCCAAGAAGTTGCCATTGGATTTTCTTGAAGCATAACCCCCGCAGCCGAGCGCAAGTGGCTGTAAGCCTGCTAAAACTAAAAGGGGACCGTCTGCTCATACAGTCCACGGTAATGGTATTTAGCCGGCTGAATATGTTTCAGTTTGTAGACTTAATGGACCCATCTTTTTCAAATCATGCGAGGACAATTGAATATTAATTATTAAAGAAATCAAAACAGATGTTGAATAGTAAAAAGGAATTTATTATGGGAATAACAGCCAATTTTCGGAAAAAATAAGATTTGATGACGTCACGGCACTTGATGGTTTATATTTTGCTTCGCGGGACCCATTCAGGTAAAAATGACGTACGTATCCCTACATTGGAAAAAAACAACCGATTATCGTCATCGTAAGTCGGTTTTAGAATCAGTAGGGAAAAGGTAAATTTTGTACTGTTTAGACATAATAAACAGTGTTTTTTGGAAAAAATAATAGCACTTTGGGCAGAGGGTCATGTACAGACCTTGATTTAACATAGTCGGATTTATACTCGGTCGCCCCCGAAGAGCAAACTGATACCTGATACGTGACCTGGTACCTGACACGTGACACCAAACTATTCATCTCGTTACCGTTTATAACTACAATACGGCAAAGCAGCAAGCATTCTGTATCTCTGTTGTCACAGCGTAATCGATCAAGATGTGAGACTATACATGTGGTTCTGTAGTAAACAGGGAGGGTAGGACACGATCTGCTCGATTTGGGCATTGAGGATTTCCAAACCAGGCGGTGAAGGTCATTAATGTTTCGTTACTGAAGTTGGGATTTAGAGGTTGCGAAATATACGTTAGACCAATGGCGACATATCCGCTAAAATCGACTCACTTGGCCAAATCAATTACATTTAATCTACCAAACAGACCTCTATACCTTTTGGCATATAGCTAGAAAACGCTATTTTGAGCAACTTTTCTCATCCAACAAAAGATGTTGGATGAAGAAATTTTGAGAAAACAGCACTTGAAATTTGAATATTTTAGGGATTTTAGTTTCAAATTTGCCGTTGCCTTCATCTCTTCCGTCAGCAGACCACAAGTAGTTGTTTGCATGGGAAGAGTAAAAGTAGCGTAGTGGATGTTTTGTTACAGAGATGGACTAGTATATTTAGCTCGTCACCCATTGCCGAGCCCGAGCCGGTAGTTGTGATTTTGTATTTGAAGCAAGGCTTGGCATGCACTGATGATTTTGATGATCATGTATTGTTTATGGTCGTGATTGTAAACATAGGCTACTTACTAGTTCAAAGTAGTACCATATACCCATGATACATGCGTTTCTGTCAAATATGTCCTATATGCTCACACATCACTTACTGGGGCTATCTACACGAGCGGATCAATGTGGCCAGTGGCTTGCATGGTGTACTACATACATAGGAGTATCGTGTTACTGCACACTGCATAGCCCACAGCGTATACTCTGTTCGGTCTTGAGTCATTGAGGGTGACGTATACGTAATGACGTGATTCTGCATTCGCTTTAGCATTTCAATTGTGCTGCCTTTATTCACGTGTGTGTTGCAATGGAAAGGCCAGCGCGTGCGTTTCTAGGGTGCAAAACCTAACGCGCACAGTAACGTCACCCTCAAACTTGAGATCGAAATATAGGGAGTGCGGATAGGAACACGCTTCTTTCGCGGTTACTATTGCATCACACAGTGTCACGCCTAATAACGCGCGATTCCATTACGCACTGACGTGCACGCACTTACGCGATAGATTTGATTTGTCGCAACAATCATGCTGTAATGGCATGAAAATGTGCATCATGTTTCAACTTTTGTGACGACTTACTCAGGAAAACATTAAAGGCCGACTCGGAGATTTCCCGAGGAGGGCGCCTTTCAAAATTCAGACCCAATCATGTTTTTTGCATATACAGTGTGACATAATGCTTGTCCATATCATAATGTATACCCTGTGTGAAATAGCCAAGCTCAAATCGAAGTCTTCCACATAGAAATCGAACTATAAAATTCCGCGATCCGGAATTTTTCTGTATCCTATGGCACTCCTTAATTTATGGAGAGTAAATTTTAAAGGGTGTAGATAGCGGTCCAAAACTTTAAAGGGGTATTCAAAGAGCACTCAAAAGCACTTGGTGAAACCTCTTAAACCATTGCCCAAGAAGTTGCCATTGGATTTTCTTGAAGCATAACCCCCGCAGCCGAGCGCAAGTGGCTGTAAGCCTGCTAAAACTAAAAGGGGACCGTCTGCTCATACAGTCCACGGTAATGGTATTTAGCCGGCTGAATATGTTTCAGTTTGTAGACTTAATGGACCCATCTTTTTCAAATCATGCGAGGACAATTGAATATTAATTATTAAAGAAATCAAAACAGATGTTGAATAGTAAAAAGGAATTTTATTATGGGAATAACAGCCAATTTTCGGAAAAAATAAGATTTGATGACGTCACGGCACTTGATGGTTTATATTTTGCTTCGCGGGACCCATTCAGGTAAAAATGACGTACGTATCCCTACATTGGAAAAAAACAACCGATTATCGTCATCGTAAGTCGGTTTTAGAATCAGTAGGGAAAGGTAAATTTGTACTGCTTTAGACATAATTAAACGGTGTTTTTTGAAAAAATAATAGCACTTTGGGCAGAGGCGTCATGTACAGACCTGATTTAACATAGTCGGATTTATACTCGGTCGCCCCCGAAGCGCCAAATGATACCTGATACGTGACCTGTACATGACACGTGACACCAAAACTATTTCATATCGTTACCGTTTATAACGACAATACGGCAAGCAGCAAGCATTCTGTATCTCTGTTGTCCCAGCGTATCGTCAAGAGTGAGATATACATGTGGTTTCCCCTGTAGTAACACAGGGGGAGGGTAGGCAACACGATCTGCTCGTCGGCTTCTGGGCATGAGGATTTCCAAAACCAGGCGTGAAGGTCATTAGGTTTCGTTACTGACGTTGGGATAGGGTGCGAAATATACGTTAGACCCATGGCGACATATCCGCTAAAAAAAATAGAACTCACTTGGCCAAATCAATTACATTTAATCTACCAAACAGACCTCTACACCTTTTCGGCCAATATAGCGAAAAACGCCATGTTGAGCAACTTTCTCATCAAACAAAAGATGTTGGATGAGAAATTTCTGAGAAACAAGCACTGAAATTTGAATAATTTAGGGATTTGTTCAAATATGCCGTTGCCTTCATCTCTTCGTGCAGACCACAAAGTAGTGTTGCATGGGAGCGAAAGTAGCGTCAGTTAGGGGAGATTTTGTTACGAGGGACTAGTATATTAGCTCGTCACCATTGCGAGCCCGAGGCCGGTAGTTGCACCATGATTGTATTTGAAGGAGCAAGGCTGGCATGCCACTGATGATTTTGTGATCATGGCTTGTTTATGGGGTGATTGTAAACAAAGGCTACTTACTAGTTCAAGTAGTACCATATACCCATGATAACATGCGTTTCTGTCAAATATGTCCTATAGCTCACCATCACTTACTGGGGACTATCTACACTTGAGGGATCAATGTGCCAGTGGCTGCATGGTGTACTACATACATAGGAGTATCTTGTTACTGCACCACTGCATAGCCCAACAGCGTATACTCTGTTCGCGATATTGATCATTGAGGGCTGACGTATACGTTAATGACGTGATTCTGCATTCGCTTTAGCATGTCGATTGTGCCGCCTTTATCACGTGCGTGTTGATGGAAAGGCCAGCGCGTGCGTTTCTAGGGTTGCAAAACCTAACGCGCACGGTGACGTCACCCTCAATCTTGAGATCGAAATATAGGGAGTGCGGATTGGAACGCGCTTCTTTCGCGGTCGTTCTATGCATTCACACAGGTCACGCCTAATAACGCGCGATTACATTACGCACTGACGTGCACGAACTTACGCGAGAGATGTGATTTAATGTCCCAACAATCATGCTGTAATGCGCATGAAAATGTGCTAGCTGCAGGACAGTCCATGCACGTCACAAACATCGGATCTTGGAACCCAGTATACACACATACATCTGATCGCGGATCTGGTGCCTGTGTAGATAGCCACCCACTGTATTGTTTTTGGTTTTTACATTTCCTTGTAAACATGACATCTGGTTGTCTGGAACATTCCGCTCAGTACGTTGTTCTTCTAAGCCTGTATGACACGATTTTTACACAATCGGTTTTGCAAATTTGACGCGGGGCGTGACGCCCTACGATGTGGAGTTTAGAACAGCAGCGACTCGTCGGACCTAATTGGCAAGTCCGAGTCACTCAGGGGGACTCATTGGACACACCCCTCTATGCTCGGTGGACTCCGACTCGGGTCCCATGGACTCGAACCTCAGGGCCCATGCCATGGACTCGGACTTCGCCGCCGACTCAGACCTGATGGACTCGGACTCAATTGAACACCCCCCAGAGGGACTCGAATTCAACCGAAACCTACACACACAGCTATCTCCCAATACTGGCAATACTAGTATAGCACGATTCGTCATGGCATTATAATGCATCTGGCCTTCGCTTTTATCATTGTGATTTCACATAGGCCCTTTGATTATACGGCATGATGAAAACTGCAGTTTCATTCTGGGGGACAGCCCGTTCACCGTGTGTACAAAATACAATGGCCGACGGCCGCGAGAAATTAAGTTTGACTGGGCGACTTTCACTTTTAATCCCCGTCAATTTTTCAATGACTAAGTAGTTCTGCGACCCAACATCAAGCCTTCACAAGGAAAGCTAAGAGGCTTGTGGTCACGGTTTAAGCTAGGTTGTGAGAACCACAGAGCATAAATAATGAAATTGTTATGGGATCCGAATAAAAAACGTCTCGCTAGACACTTTTGCACCTAAGAGGAGAAAGATAAGAGATCGTGCTTCGAAGGGCGGCCTATAGTAAAAAATGAAAATGATAAAATCCAAGTGCCAAATGCGATAAAGGACCAAACAAAGTCGCCCACCACTGTGACGAAGCAAGATGACTCGTGGCTAATATGATTAGTAGTTGAATGATCACCAGATACCCTGATTTGTTTACATGCCTCAATCTTCTAAATATTATAAATATGATGACAAACCTTATTCTAAATCAGATGAACATGATTTAAAATAGTCCAAATGCAACCATCTCCACAAATTGTGAATGCTTTCAAATCAGAAAAGTCAAAGAAACTTCAATAGATGACTACCTCTTATGATGTGTTACCCGGGTATGTTATTGTTTGCTACAATGCAATCATGCAATGCACGAGTCGAGCAAGCATGAAGCAGGGCGGTTCCAGGGACGGTTTTACAACGCAGAGGACTGTGGGGAAAAGCGTGTGAAGATCGTTCGCGTGGAGTATTTAATAGTGATTGAAGAGCCACGCGATCTGCTTTAAGCAGCTTAATTGATAATGCGCACGGCATAACAAAATTGTGTTTGCTGTCAGAAAGTGGTCGTGGTGACAGGGGGGGTAGGACATGCCAACCTAACAGCAACAGACAAATTCAAACGGGCATCAACTTCCGGGTGCTTGTCTGTTTCAAAGACTTAAGGGTAGGAGGGCGCTCTTACGCTATTTCGAACGGTGACACCACCTGACTTGACCCCTCAAAGACTAGGCCTGGTCAAGATATTTAAATCCTAAATGACCGTTATTGGAAAGAAATTAACACTATTTCATAGGGGGTTATCCACTAACCCGACGGATTTGGAAGCCAATAATTTTTCTAATTTCTATCACGATATATAAGATCTTTGAACAAAGGTTTAAGAGGATGATTTTTTTAAGTCACTGGGACCGGACTGCCATAGTAAAGGCACGTGAAAACAGTTCCACAAATTAGCGTTTGGAAATCCCCAACAATGCCCAAATCGAGTAGTAGATCGTGTCCGACCCCCCTGGCTGTGACCGACTTGCTGAGAGTTAATGACCTGCACTCTGCCACCGCATGTTCCAAACGCGGAATTTGTCGAACTGACTCCATGCATTACTATGGCAGTTCGGGTCCCAGTGACATTAAAAAATATCTCTTAATCCTTGTTCAAAAGATCTTAGTAATAATTTCATGATAAATGAGAAAAAATATGGTTTCAAATCCAGTCTCGGGTTAGGGATTAAACCCGCTTGCAAATAGTGAATTTCCAATAAACGTCATTTAGATTGTAATTTAAACTATTAGCTAACAAGGATAGTCTTTAGTCAAGTCTTGTGTGTAACCGTTCGAATGCGAAGAGCGCCCACCATCCTACCGTTAAGTCTTGCAAACAAACTAGCAAAATATGTGTTGTTGTTTAAGTGTATTAAGAATGTCACTCCATCCTATTGAGCAATCTTTCTTCTGACTTTTGTTAGGACACTTGTAACGTATTGAAAACAGGCACAGAACGCTCCCGGCTGATACCACGAGGGCTCGTCGTTCCTCGTTCTCGGAAGCGAGCTGGCGACTCTTCTTTTGCTGTCGCTTGCCCAGGCTCTGGAATGAGACTACCTGTTAAGCTGAGGGAGGTCAGTTTTCGGTGCCCCGTGTCAAACGTTGCTGACACTTATTTCTTCCAGTGTGATTATGTGCCGTTCGGTTTTTCACGTGTCTGTTGTTGCAATATTTTGCCAATCTCTCTGTTTAGGCGCGTCTGTCTGATCTTTTGTAGAGGCCATATAAATGCCAGTTATTAGTATTTATTATTATTAATGAACTCCAGAAACTTCCCTGCAAAAGTATCCTCTATCAAAATAATACCCTTTGAACATACGCGCCCAAACAGAGCTATGCGTCTGTAGCCATGCGCACCGATACACTCCATATCAAACAGCCCTATTATAATTATTATAACCCCAAAACCATACATGCACTCCTGATTCAATTCTTGGAATGGTCAAGAATACTGACACGATTAAAGGAAAACAACAGAGGGAATTAAAACAAATGTTCATTTCAAAATCTTAATTCTTTTCCATGTTCGTTTATACACAATCGATCCAGCGATCTACATGTATGACACAGTTGTACAAAAATCAATTAGTCACTATAACTGGACATTTCATAGAAGACAGGTTCATTGTGATAACCAATCAATATTAATTGACTAGTCGGGCAAGGTCGGGGCAACTCAGCATTGAAAAATGATTGTCTATAGCAAATCACAACCCCAAGTAAATAGTATATGGGCCTGGATGTGTTCGAAGATGTTGTTAAAAATCGTCCTACTGGTATTTTCATTAAAGTATTTAAAGTTATATATATTTAAATCATAAATGTGTGATCCAAGCAAATCCATTTACATCTGATACAACATGCTCAACTTCTAATAGTGCAGTTCAGCAAGCTATACATGGCTGTTCTGGGTATCATACTTTATGATATTCATAACCAAAAACCAAGGGTTTGTATTTTTAATACATGTTATTGAAGTGCTATGAACTGTGCCATGGGAGATGGGGCTTTTCTTGATGCCTCAAAGTGTCCAACCTATGAATGAGGGTAAATGAAAATTGAGGTATACATGAGGCAAAAATAAGATGATATGAACAAAACAATAACCAATAGTAGGAAACTTGCAAGTAAGAATACTGTGACCTGGGGTTTTTTAATTCCAACATTTAACGGATTACCCTGGTTGGTACTTAATAATTAATAATTAATAAATAATACACAATTTCCATAAATAATTGAGTTAACCTTAGTTTGAAGTATATCAGGATGAGTCGCCCCGGTTGGCCGCAAATCCTGTGAACGGTCATCAGACCCATGAATGGCAAAAATAAGTTATCAAATTGATCAAGGTCAGCACACGGAATATGTCCGTGTTAATAATTTCCTTTACTCTTAGGTTTATCTGGTCCAAAGGTGATACCAACCGCACGTGGAATAACATGAAGCGTTATCCTACAGGGTACCTGCACGTAAGTACATTGTACTGGCATAGGCCCATTAGGGATATTCTTGTGGTTACAGCTAAAAAAGCCAATATCAATTAGTGTTAGCACGTATCATTGAACACTTAGGCACATACATTGGACCTACAGTAGATGGGTGATAATGTAGTGCAATGAAATTTTTTTTTTTTTTTCTGACAAGTGTAACACAGATTAGTTCTGCCTCAGAGGACAATCTTTGGTCAAATCTATTACTACAAAATTCAATGTGATCTGTTATTGTGCAAATTCATATCATTACTAAAAATTGTAACCCAATAACCATTTAAATAATAGACCATATTATGTATTGTTCAATATTGGTTTGCGTGATTTGTATCATCCATTCCCCTATCATTGTTTATGGGCACCTTACATTTGATTCATTAAAGATGTATGTCGTATAGATAATTGTTTTTTAAGATCTAGAATGTGCATGTACATTGTATCATTGTCTTTTCTAATATCAATGAAAATTCTGGTTGGTGTGAGGCCTCTTGATTTTACCTAGATCATGTATTTAATGATATGATGTTAGCCGAGCGAAGACAGTACGTGTAATGACACCGACATCGTAATTCACACACTAAATAACAGTGTAAAAGTGAAATAGAATATTAGATAAGTAATAGTTCCTATCCTTAAGGTGCAACGAGAGATAACATATCACGGTATCCAAAAAAAAAATTAAAACAGGCCTAATTGTTTGCACTGCGCAAGTTTTGTCATATTATTTATCCCCAACTAAAAGGATTTTTAGTTGAGAAATATTTTCTTTGGTACAACAAATTTGCATCTAATTCTATTGGAGCAAATACGAAATCAGCCTATGTATTACATTTGAAAGAAAGTAAATGAAAATCACCTTTTGTTTTCACTTTAAGATTTTGGTAGACAAATACAAGGTAAGGAAATTCTTGAGTGTCTATTCTATATGAGATCACTATATGAGATGCCTAAAACTATATTGTTGTTCCTTTAACCTACATGTGTAAAAGACACATTTCTGAAAAATTACGGAGGTTCGACGTACATGAGCATCGCCTCCCCTCACCGGGCTTGGTTTTCTCTTAAAATGATGTCGTAACCTAATACTGACTGTAACTGTAAAGTCTTGAGAAGTTCCTTCTGCAGATTCGTAAAAGATTTCCAGCATCTTTTACATCAGAGTTCAAACAAGGCGGAAGAAAACATCCTTGCCATATATATTGAACCATAGGAAGAAGATAAGTTAATCTGCCACATTTAATTTTAAATAGGTCCTTGAGGTAAGTTTTGTTAAAAATATAGTTAAAACATGGCAGATTTTAAAAGTGTACATCACCATAGCAAAAAATGAAATTGGTCATACGGCTGAAGCAGCAGCTTCTCATTGCAGTATGACCTCTGCCCTTCTTCTCCTTCAGGTTTGGCATCTCCTAGTCTTTCTAGTTTTGCTTGTCTGACTTTTTCTGCGTGTTTCTTTTTCTCCTCATATTTTCATTGAGTGCCTTGCGGTGGCTCTCTGTTTTGTGCGGCTTGTCAAGAGTTGTCTTCATCTTTTATTTATTCAGTTGTACTTGGAGCTCTTTCTCGTTGGTGTTTGCTACTTTGTTTGTTGGCGTTCTTGGCTGAGTGTGTTGAGTTTGGACCAATCATTTTGGCTTCTTTCTGTACTGTGGAAATGAAAGGGTGGATGAAGGAAATGGATATAATTAGCCAAACCAAACTAGAGATAAACTCCCTCTGAATCACTCCTTAACCAATTTGTGTGCATTGTGAAAATCTTTCTAGATTTAAAATCATCCTAAATTCAGTTGCATTTTACCAAAAAGACCAGCAAACTTGTGTTGGTTAGGGCCACAAAATTCTCAAGAGTGAAATCGCAAGATCTGAAGAGTGAAACTTACGTTTGAATGGGGTCACCGAAAACATAATTTGAAAAAAAACAGTTTACTTCACTCTTTGATCTTTTTGCAAAAAATGAAATGCACGGTTCAAAAGTATTTCACTCTCGAATGGAGTGATTGAAAAAAATCTAGCTGTATAGGCCCAAATAGTTTATTTGTTTGTTTGTATCGAATTTTTTTCTGACGAGTGTCGACTTAACCAAAAAATACCCTTTTCTAAATCCATAAGAAAAAAAAAACATGCTCCCTTTTCTCCCTCCTCATCTGCTTGCACTTAGCTTCCGCTCCTTCCTTAGTCAATTCCTTTTCCTTCTTCTTTTTCTTCTTCAACTTGGCAAGTCTTGCTGGCGTTCTTCAAGATGTCAAATTCGGGTGCGATCATGACGTCAAAAGACATCCACCTTGCACCCCGTGCTTGCCGAATGCTGCCAGATAACCCTCGCTTCTTAACCCCTGGCCAGATTCGTCACTGTCTGTTGTTACCAGCTCTTGACTGCTACGTCTTACGGGCATTGAATTTGGGTACCCAACACCAAGATCTAGAGCAGGAAGGGAAAATAGAATAATAATAAGCATATGGTACTCTCACTTTCATAGACCATCGCTAATCGTAATATCAACAGAGGCGCTCTACCGCCAGCATGATGGTGAAAAGGGGCAAACCAAACCCGGAATGTCTTCTGCGATTGAACGCTTTTTTACGCATAGAACTACACATATATTAGAGTCGGCAATCCCCGGGGTGCGCCTTGCCCAATCCTCCCAAATTTTACAAATTTGATCACGAGAAAAGATTCCTACCGATTGTATTAAAAAATACAATTTGATCTTCACTCATGAGCCCTAATATTGGGGAAATATTGCATCTTGATTTAAGCTAAATTACTTGTGTCCGTGAGAATCTCCGCGAAAGCAAGATAGTATTTTTTTTATTTTGAGTTGGGGCTTGACCTCCTTATACTAGGCTATCGGATGACATTCTATTGCACAATTAATTTGCGAAAATGGGACCCCAATCTGATTGCCCTCTTTCAGAATTTACCCACACAAGGAAAACAGTGTAACCACACCAAAGAGACAACAAGCTACGACAATAAAGCTACTAAAGACATATTACACTTCCGATATCAGTAATATCAAGTTATAAGCCCCATACCCAGGAAAACTGAGCCCCTTTCTGCATGTCTGTTTGCTATCCTTTCTCTTTTTAAAGGATTTTGATTTCAAATACCTGATAATTCGGCTAGTTTCCAAGAGGTTTATACAAGTAATGAATTTGGTAATTTGGATTCTGCAATTTGGTTAAAAATATATTGCACAATTGTTCGATTAGATACCATTTTTAATAAACTAGCTTACTGACAACGCACGGACTTGGTTAGTAACACTAACGTGTTCTTTTAATTTTCGACTGACTCTATGTTATTGCAGCTTATTGCAATATTAATGTAGCGTCAGGAGTTTCACTGCTGGTGAATGTTATCCAATATTACTTTTAGCTACTTTTATTTACATAACAGGGCAATACCTGATCCACCCACATAATTCCCAGCGAGCTACCAGCCTTAGGCCTATGCTTTCGCAAATAAGCAAAGATAAAGCTTCGTTAAAAATTGTTAACCTAACACATTACCATATGCTCTTCAGATATCTCAGATCATTATTACAACCAAGAACAGCACAGGTATCGCATCACCTAACATGATTAAAAGTCCTAAGAGTAGTTGAAAAGTGTAGGATTTTAAGCCTTCGGCCGCGCAAATAATGTCATGTTTCAATGTACGTAAGTGAGGTAAAAACACTTCGAAAACACGCTCAAGATGAAGCGTATTAAAAGTGGCTACCAAAGTATACTAAAAATACACAACTAATATTCCTTCAGGATATCTCCATCATTAATTACAACCAAAAACAGTGAAATGACGCCACCTAGATTGATAAAGGTCCTAAAATTTATTGAAAGGTAGATTTTTAAGCATTGCCAAGCAAATTACTGTTCGTCATGTAAACAAACGGGCTTCGAAAGTGACAGCGGCCCGCGTGCGGCGCTCTTTCCCCTTTTTTCGTCCCCATGACGCAATTGCGGTTCCGATTAGCGATAAACCTTATGTTTCAACACGTTGAGGGTGTAGAATTTTAAATTACCAGCCCTACTACTTGTGGTTTATCCTTAATACAAGAAAGAAATTTCCGAATTCATAAGGGTGTCAGCAAGAAGGGTGTCCGTTATGGAAACACCCCTTTCTACACGCATCTCCGGAGTTTCCATAACCTGCCCTCGACACACTTTTTTTTTTCTGACACACTTATGGGATTCTGAAAACCGTACGGAATAAAGCACAGGTTTATTCCGTAATTTTCCGAATTCGTATAAGTGGCATGTGTCATGAAAAAAAGTTGTCGTTGGGTCAGGTACGGAAACTCCCCTAATTTCCTCCACGTTTTAATCGATGCTTATATGAATGAATGCATAATCTGTCATACGTAATAACAGTCAACAAAAGACCGCATATTTCGCACTTCCCGCCGGACAACAGTTGCTAGGCAGTACGAGACACAGAGAACATAATAGACCTAACACATTGATCGCATACCGAGTAGTTCATGATTGCCTTCATATAAATCATAATTTTAAAGTACATTGAAAAGGGCCATGCAGAAATACTATTCAATTTTATTTCCTCGAAAGATTGTAAATATATATGAAGCAGGGACTAACAACAGTTTTTATAAACATTAAATGATGGTGATGAAAAAGCAGGAGGAGGGACTATTTTTAACAGAAAAAGCAACGTTGTTTGCGGCTTGTTTGAAAAAGGAAACATGCTTGCAATTGGAGCTACATCATATACATGATTTTATTTATGGTTAACGCTAACAAAAACCCTACAACCCTAAGGCCAAAATAGAAAACAATTTATCGCCGTATAGCAAAAACATACTGAGGTTATGGTAAGGTGGAGTAAGTAAACCAAGAACTAAATCAATGCGTTCCAAGTTGACTGGTACAGACATTTATATGACAGTACAAGTAGTTTCCTACCACAGTACAGCTTGTTATAAAGAGATGAAAAGAAACCTAGCTACCTGGCGTAGGTGGTTTTCGTTGGCAATTTTCTGCTTCTCTAACTCGCGGACAGCTTCCGTGATATGTTCAGGCAAAAAAGTCTCCTCTAATCCACTATCTAAAGTTTTTTGTTGTGTCGGATGGAAAAACCTGCTTGTTGCGAAGAAGGAGAAACTCTCTCTTTATGGCCTCGATGCCTTTTAATGAGTGCTTAGAAACCAGAGCGTTCAGTTTTGATGTGCCCATCATCTGAGGATAAAATTTCAACATCGCGTTTGTGGCTTTTACCCGGACGAGCTTGCCCGATTTGGATTTTCTACTCCCAGCTGACGCCCGGTTGGTATTGTGTTGGTTTTCTGTGCGTCTTCTTCTTCTGTCCAGGCTGGGCTGGAACTTTCTCTGAACAATTTACAAACGAACATGTCTTTGGAACTCTTGAAACACCCATGAGTATTACAATTCAAATAAGACTAACGCTGAAAACAATTTTAGGCATAAAGTCCACGGTATGAATGGAGTTGTTGGTAATTCGATGGTGAGGCGGTCAGATCACTAATTTTTTTACTGAAGTTAGAGCTTTATCAATTACGATGTCCCAAGCGAACTGGTTGTAGTTCATGTGCTAAGTTGATTGCAGATAGTACTCAAAATGTACATGTACGTTGAAAAAATATTCTTTATAATTCATGACGTTACCATTTCTGATCATCAATAGGATCTGACATGATGGGTATGTTCCGTTGACACATAAGGTATAAAAGGTAGTAGTTACGGGGTATACGTGATTGGTGTGAATGGCCGGTTGACCAAGTAAAATATACCCACCCGTGACCCATTGGTACTGGTATCCATGGTTGGTTGTCAAGGCAGCGACACATTGACCCTCAATTATGGCACCTCCAGCAGAGTGGCCGCTGTTGTTGTGTTTATTATGGCAATTATCAATTATTGTCCCATTTGATCTGTCAAGGATTTAGTGTTTGTCACCAATGCCGCAAAAGGTCGTACTCCAAAACCTGTTAAATAAGTGAACTCCTATTTGTAGTTAATTAATTAGAACACCCCTAATAATTACCCTACCGAAGAAATATACATTTTAAAAGTTCCTTTCACTATACAAATTTCACCCTTATAGCTCTTTAAACCTTTAAGTATTAGAGTGGTCTGATCCTTTGATTTTTTTCTCGCATATCAAAAACAAAACACAAAAACACCAAAAATGAAAACATAAAACAAACCAAGCACCATAAACAGAACAAACCAAAAAACAAACCTGCTACTCTAAAATAGAAACTACATATTTCATAGCCAATTGTTGGACCATCATTGAGTTTTATTATTTTGGTTAAAACGGGTAGAAAAGGCCTTCAGAATTCTGAAGTTCAACTTGATGGAAAACTTGTTTTGCTCCTTACTGCTTGGAAAACAAATTATTAGAGATAAGGCCTCAAGCATGAAACATATTTACATTGCCATTTCATAAGCAGGATTTTGCTACAATTTTCTATAAATTGTTAACAACCTGAGGACGAAATAACCAACAATCGTCACATGCCAAATCGGTCGCATGTTTAAGTTGTGTGGGTGTGTGTGTTTTTTTGTATTGGAAGTGTTGTGGTGGTAAAGTCCCCTGTATGACAAAACGGAAAAATAACATTCTTTGTGAAAATACTTTTTTTAGAACTTCATTTTCTGTTACTGGTTTGTTTTCGTTGTGTTGGCTTTCACTTTTGTTTGTTTTGTTTCGTTTTTGAATGATTTTTGCATGGAGTTTTTTTGGTTTTCAATCAAGCATAAGGATTTTTTTATTCGAAATGTGACCTCGATAGATGTTACCTTTGGAAGATAACCATTGGTTAGAGATCATAGAGCTATATTTTTATTATATTTTATTAATATTATTTTTCTAGCTCTATGGTCAGATCATATTGAACTTGTATTCTCCGGCGACAAAAAAGTATATAATTTGTTACCGGGTTTGGACCAGTGTTTGGAAAAAAATCAAATTGACCCTCTTATGATTTTTGCTTGGGTTTAGCCTATAATTTAAATTTTAGGCTGTAGATAGTACAAACGCTACCTTTTCTCAATCCTTAGGTTAGACAAATAACGTGGTATACATAATGGGGTCCTGTCAGGCTGTCTACATCTTCACTCAAACCTGGTGTTATCGAGATGTGTTACAACGTCTGCAGCTCCCAGAAATTATATGACTCATCATTCATCATCATAACTTTAATAATAAACTTAGTGGGTGATCTTCAGCTTCTACCGCTTTTCGTTGGAATAAGAAAAATATTCCTTGACAACATATACAAAAATTCAGATTTTTCGTCAAAAGGACATCGCCGGATAAGATAAGGAGATGAGAGGAGGCCTCTATAATCATAATAGTTATAGTTCACCATCAATTTTGAGTTGGTGTTTTGGCAACTACTTTATATGTAGCAAGGTGTTTTTATCCCCAAAATTACCTTGTATCAAGAAAAAATGAGAAAAGTCTGAGAAATTTCAGGCATGTATCTGGAAAAGCAACGCTTAGAGCATGGCATCCATTTCAATGACATTGAGTTACTTAGGCCTATATGACAAGGAAGAGGAAGATGTTAAGAGGAAGCATGTTTGCATAGCTGCCCTTTGTCATGGAGCTTGTAAGTGATGCCTATAGATAGACCTTTGTCCTATCCTAAGCTACAAAGAGGCCGGCAAATGAGAGGCGACATGAGGCAGACCTTTATAACATCCCAATACCTATGAGCTTTATGGCTACTAACATTTGATTATATAACCGTCTTCACACCAAACAGAACGACAAACACCAGAAAGACAACACCATGGACATGACTTGCTATTTATATCGTGAACAAGTTAAACTTACATATGAGCTATCTCATTCCCATGGCGCAGTCCAAGAGACTTATTCACTATTGTATTGAGCAAATGCATCCCATGTATTTTAGTATTGATTTATGATACCCAGACGTGCGTGGTCAGCTGTTGTAAGCATGTGCTCATCCACGGCTACTGAACTGAGCCTCAGGTAGATTAGCATGCCTTACCATATAGCGATATGGTGTGGTTTGTATGTAAAAGGTTAGTGTTGTTTTTGGCAATTCCACTGTGTGTTCTGGCCCCCCAGAAACAAAAATGCAAAAATGAGGCTTTCCCACACAAGAACCAGAACGACACTCACATATATGTTGCTAAATAATATAGCGGCACATATGGCAACGCGGATTTGGTTCTGGGGTGGGTGGGAAAGGCTTCAAATATGAAATTTTAATTACCCCTTGAAAGGAATTTATTATAACTTTACATAAAAACCGACTTTGGGGGAATTTATGTAAAGTGGGATTTTTTGAAAAACCAGCAAAAGGCAACTTGAGCATGTCACTTTATTATGCAAAAGTTTCAAGTTCATCCGTTATCATGGAAACTATAGATGGCGTCCTTTATTTCCTTACCGGCGAGTCCTTCGCTTTTACGAGTTAAACCAATGGGACATCTGAAATTAAGGATTTCTTGCCGCGACGTCTGGCAGTCGTCTGCGCGAGTTGAGCTTCTAGGGGAAAACATTTTTATAGTAGTCCAGAGGGTTAGGACTCTGGAGCAAAATCGGACACTTTGGTGATAGAAGTATGCATTGGTATACGCTTATTATAGACCACAACCAATTATTCAAAACGAGACCCCAGCTGTATTTGGACATGTGGACGGCGTGGTGACCATTTTTCAACAAGGCTGCCCATTCATCTTTTCAAGTCTCATATTCGGTTATTAACACTGATTTTGTGTCTATACCCATGTTTTGAATGCCAATGTTTTCAAATTGACATATTCTTAAAAGTATATTCTGTCAGGTATTCTGTTTTCCAATATGGCCGCATTGCACTAAAAATGCCATTTTCTTTGTACCTAGCTGAAAATGATATTGACTAGATTTTTGTGTCTATTAATATGTTTTCTGGGAGCAAAAAATCCAAATAGGAAAATACATGTGAATATCTTGTGTCGTTACTTGTGTTTTCAATATGACTGCCCTTTGAGTTAAAATTGACCATTTAGTTAAAGGGAATAGCCAATCTATTAAATTTTGAGATGTTATTAAAGGCATTTGTTAGATAAGACACTATCCTGTAAGTGGTAAATTAAATAAAAATAATACTATGGGAAGCGCCATTTGTAAAATAAAGTGTGATACGTCGACAGTAAAAACTTAATTCCTGTATTGCAACACCGGATCTAAAATCGATCAAATAACAATGTAGGGCAAAGTGCTGAACAATGATTGGAAGTGAATCATGCAAAACATCAGGCCAGGGGGGGGGGGGTTTTTTTCCCCCCCCCCAGGTTTCATGTATAATGTTGATCTGTGATCTCACCTGGTAAAAACATGTGAAAATAGTACTCCTGAAGGTTGCTATTTTAAAGGGGGATGGTCCGATTTAAGTATATAAAGTTTTCATCTGGATGAATGGCATTCACCCAAAAACCGTCATCTGTAAAATTTCGCGTCGATATTTAATTAGTTTGAAGTGACAGCTAGAAAACGTGATTTTGTGAGCCCCATTAGAGTTACTGTGTAAAACTTATATTGGTCGACCAAAATGGAGTACACTTTTCGCCCAAACCAAACATCATTTAGCTCTAAGATTCACAGGTCAATGAGAAAAAAAGTAGCTTTATTCTGATACCAAAATTTCGACCACTTCCGGTAAAATTTGGGATCTGGGACGATGATATAGCGATAGGGCAATGGACCTTTAAATATTTAATTACCAATACTTGGTTGCGGGTAGACATTACCAAACCGATCAGCTAAATATTGAAATTTTTTTTGTATAAACAAATATCGCGATAACAAAATAGAGTATTTTTGTGGCGTATAGATGATGTGAACATTGGTATGTTTTTGGCGCCCCTGTTGGTGTAAGAGAGAAACTGGCAGGCAAAGCACCTATACTTTGCATGGGGAAATTTGTTTTTTGCTGTAACTTTTGTTCGAATTAAATAAACTAACTTTCTTATTCAAGCATAATAAGCTAAAGCTACCAGCTGCATTTTGGGACCAATTTAGATCAGGAAAATTCTGCAAGTACTTTATAACAGATGTTATGTGGTCTGTCCACACAGAAACTACTGTAATATTTGCCGCCAGAAAACAACAGAGGGGCGCCCTGAATGTCAAAAAGTGACGTCTAGGTCACATCATCTATACCTCGCTTAATTATACATCAGTTAAATATAATGCTGTTAGCATGAAGTTGCGTTCATAGAAAGGTTTCATTCAGATTCATCCACACTTGCCAGCGTTGTATATACATTTGAAGGGACTCTATCTTATTACACGGTCCTCTGCTCCCGTGTAAGTCTATAACTATGATTGCCGATATGCTACTCACTTACACCAGTTGGTGGAAAAGCCATGTTAAAGAGTCATCCATTAAAGCGGCCACTGGCCCACCTGTTCACCAAAATATGAAATTCTTCAATTGCTCTCAAATGATAGTCTAGGCCATTGGAAGAACAGAGATATATTTTAAACATAAAAATAACTACCCCAAAAACAGATAGGGGACATGATATGAGGATAAAGACATCCGGTAATTTGTAGCCAAACTTTTATATTTTTCCATAAACTTTAATCAACAAATGGTATATTACATGAATATTTTTGACTGTACTCACTGATATTAAACCACAAAGGTTATGACCGGTCAAACAGTGTGCCATAGACGTGGGGAAACATGAGACGGGCGTGCGTGTCTGGTGGAAACACACATTTTATGTCTGCTGATGTAACGTCGCCGGGCGGACGTTAAATAAAATCGTTCTGTGTTAGCCATAAGGAAGCTGATTTGGTCTTAATCCATTTCGGGTGAGGGCCTTTGTAATAAAAGCTTTACAACCATGCAAAATATCGATTGAAAACATTGATGGGCACTATTTTCAAATGTTGCCCGTGTCTTTTAAATCTTGCATGTGTATGGACGGTTCGAAAGTCTGCTGGGATTTGGAACGCTGGGCTGGGTTGACCATACCTGCCCTACCACGCAATATCTCAAAACAGATGCTAGGCTGGCAAGTGTCATTAGTGGACTGTTTCACTTCTCTGCCCTTTTCGAGTGAATAACCTCTGTTCTTTCCTAGGTAATTGCCTACACATTAATGTATATTTTAATATGAACTACAGCAAGCTGAAAAGGAAGTCTGTGAAAAGAATGCAATCGACTGCTGACCACCAACTTTCGATCTATTACGTAATGTATACACATATACATACTGTTGTTCCTAAATGGGTTCTTAGGGAATTCTTACAAGGTAATTTCTGTGCAAAATTACAATTGAAGACTACAGTGGATGACGGCTCGTTCCAACATTTCTCATCAGTAGGCTGAAGGATGTTGAGATGGA
>JAMKCH010026796.1:0-17882 GCA_023653785.1 Ophioderma brevispina
ACATGGAATCAAAATGTTGACACATAGAATTTGTTTATAATGTTGCTTGGCATTAGTTCTGAAATTAGTATCCTTTCTCGTCTCAAACCTAAGAATCCCGAGAGGATTTTATAAAATTCTTTTGTATTTCTTTAAAATTTGGTGACGTATGTACGTACTTGTATGTGTACGTACAAGTACACTATCGTCTACACTGTTTAGTGATTTTGTGTCTCAACCCTCAAAATGATGGTCTTTACTACTATTATCGATGAGGCTTTAGATAACTATAGGTATGTACCACTACACCGTCTTAACTTGTTGAAGTCTTTGAAATCATCTTCTATCTTGCACAAGCTTGACTCATTTACATATCTACGTAATCAGAACTTGCTTTAGGTTTTGAACCAGTCATAGACAAGTTTGGATCATCAACGTCCACATACTCAGAATCTTATTTGTTATTTAAATATTCACCAATGCCTGGATTAGTATTGTCAGGTGGAACGGGTGGCTCCAAGATTAAATATTTTCTGTCATCACCAACATTGTCCAAATCCTGACCATCCACATACTCATCATCATCAGATGGTTTTCCTGGCTCTAGTGTGAAATATTCTCTGTCATCACTTGGTGTGGCATCAGGAGCTCCTTGGCTAACATAATCCTCTTCTTCATCTTCTTCATCTTTGACTATAGAGATTCTTCCTAAAAAATACTGGTGGCTCTGTGTATTTCTCAGGATCCATGTAGTCTGCATTCCCCAAATTACTGTCGGGCTTTTTTAGTGATTGGTATTGCATGTTGATTTCCGAGTCATCTACCCTTTGCAGATCAATATACTCTCCAGCATCATTGCTGAGAATGGCACGACCTGGGTTTGCAGCACCTATTAATAATAATAATAATAATATAATATGTGAAATATCCACAAAAACATGCTCAGGGTGCTCAGCACATCAGAGCAACAATAATACCAGAACAGATTTATGCCAAGAAGCTCAATTTAGGCTTTATAAGATATTCTGTACTTCATATAGTGCCAAATAAATATTTTTAGTAATATGTTGGCAGGCTACAATCTTGGGAAAAAGTAGTTGGAACACTCATCACAATTTGCTACATTGCTCACCTGGGCCAAAGTTAGGGTGTTTCCATAAGGTGACACCCTTTTCTGACACACTTTTCGGAAACCTTAACGATTGTAAATTTGTCTCTCGAAAATGGAACATTTCCAAATCAATTTAAGAATGCTCTTGTTACCCCCCTTCTTAAGAAACCTTCCTTGGATACTGATACCCTGAAAAACTACCGCCCTATATCTAATCTGTTTTATTTCTAAGATTGTTGAAAAAGTTGTCACACATCGCCTTACTGAACATTTGTCTTCAAACAAACTGTATGAACCACATCAATCTGCATACAGGAAATATCGTGGTACAGAAACTACTCTACTTAAAGAAAGTTCATAATGACATACTGCGTGAATTGCATGGTAAACATGGTGTTTTTTCTTGTACTTTTGGACCTCTCAGCTGCCTTTGACACCATTGACCATGACATTCTTCTCAAATGTCTTGAGTCAATTGTTGTTGAAGGTCCAGCTCTGAAATGGTTTCAGTCATATCTTAGTGACAGATATCAGGCAGTGAACATTAATGGGACTCTATCATCACATCTGCTCCTTCACCTTGGAGTTCCTCAAGGATCCGTACTTGGACCTATTATTCACTATTTATTCCTCTGTCATTGCTAGCATCGCTCGGAAATATGGATTGTATGTTCATGCCTACGCGGATGATTCACAGCTTTATGTGCCTTTTGATCTAAATGATCCAAATGATGAAATGTCAGCTCGTCAATGTGCAGAAGCTTGTATCTTGGAAATAAAGTCCTGGATGTCTCAGAACAAACTCAAACTGAATGATGAAATGACAGAATTTCTGATTATTACATCTAAATTTCAGCAGCACAAAATCTGTGATCATACCATTAAAGTTAACAGCTCTACTATCCAGGCCTCTAATAGTGCACGTAACCTTGAAATTGTTTTTGATAATTTTTGTATGGACGAACATGTGAAGTGTATTTGTCAAAGTGCATATTTTCATATCAGAAATGTAAATAGTATTAGAAAAATTTTAACGAATGAAGCTGCTGCAACCATCATTCATGCTCTGATCACTTCACGCATCGACAATGGAAATTCTCTTCTTATTGGTATCACTGATCACTTACTTTGCAAACTTCAACTTGTTCAAATGCAGCTGCCCGCATTCTTACCAAAACAAAGAAATTTGATCACATCACTCCAATATTGAAAGACCTCCATTGGCTCCCTGTTCGGGAGAGAATTCAGTTTAAAATTCTTCTTCAACATGGAAAGCTTTGAATGACACTGAACCACTGCTTGTTCATTATAATCCCTCACGCATGCTTCGTTCTGCCGATAAACATTTTGCTTGTTGTTCCACGAACTCGTTCTACATTTGGTGATCGAGCTTTTTCAGTTGTTGCACCTACTCTCTGGAACTTACTACCTTTGGAAATCAGATGTTGTGATTCACTTCAATCATTTAAATGCTTGTTAAAGACTCACTTATATGACAAAGTGTATAATTGATTTCATGTTGCTTTGTTATTATGTATGTATTTCTTGTTATTTGTATTTTTGTATTTTGCGCCTCGGAATAGTTTATCTAGATTGATGGCACATTAGAAATGCTATTATTATTATTATTAATAAACCACATAAACCGTGTGGTTTATTCTGTTAAGGTCCGTTAAGGTTTCCGAATTCATAGGGTGTCAGAAAAGTATGTCAGAAAAGGGTGTCACCTTATGGAAATGCCCCCAAAGTTAAGAGCCTACAAGCCCTTGTTATCACTCAATTGAAAGTCTCAACCTTCCACTTCAACTTATCCTTCCCCACCCCCCATCAATCAGTGTTGAAAGAATTGGCAATACCACTGATGATGATACCCCAATCAACAACATTGGTTGCGGAGACGGGGGGACATTTTCCAAAAATCATTCAAAGTGTTCCAACGATTATTTCCAAGATTGTAGGTTTTATCATAGGTAATACAACCAGGATATTTTCCGTAATCATATTTTATTCACCAAATAGACAAAACTTCTAATACTGCAAATTGATCTAGAACAGTGCAGACACAACTGAAAGCAACACTAACACAGCAGATGCAGTGTGTGATGTACACTTATGGCAAGAGGCAAGAGGCACACTTTTACTTCTGGAAAACAAAATCTGAATCCTATTTGTCTATTAGTTGATGAACAAAGTACGGAGCCCAGTAGAATAATGCAATTTTGCAAGTGGCCAAAAGCTAAAGCAATATGTTGCTGGATTCTGGAAAAGTTGTCCCAAAATACATTTATTGCAAGCACAGTAAATTTTAATTTAATAACGGATTTTATTTTTCAATTTAAATAGTGATTTTAATGTACAATCTACACGAAAAGATATATTTTTGTATAAAATTAACCAATGTAACCTGAAAATTTCATTTAACCCAACCTGCCGGTGAAACATGTTCCCCATTAAAGACACTATCAGTGATTTGATAAATCAGAAAACGAAAAAATCATCAGAAATCAATTTTTTGCATGTCGGAAACTAGTATGGTATTCCAACACACCCCTGGCAAGTGATACGACCAAACGCATCCTAATAAAGACAAACTCGGTTATTTTAGTCATAATTGTTCGAACTGACCTTTCTATAACACGTAAATGAATGGAGGTTTAGCTTTGAATATTTCTGCTTTCTTCCTTTTCTCCTCAATTTTTATTTGGAAAAAAATACTTTAGGGGAATTGTACCGTTTATCCTTCACTTTTAAGCTACTCTAGCAAATTTCAAATATTTGACCCTTTCGGATAAATCAATGATATTGTCTTACCACAAACCCTAGTGTCGCATTGATTAAATTTGACCACCTCCAAAATTGAGTCCCCCATTTCTAATTGTTTAAAGTTTCCAAAATCTGTTGCAATGCTTGTTTTATTGTTGCTGCTCTGGCAATATTGTATGATAGCAACAACATTGGCTAGAATCTAGCACTTAGTGCCTTTGATGTTGTGTAGTTTGGGCAAAATAACCGCAATAAACAGTCCCCGAGTATTTACAAACTTGTTGTTTAATCTGTTTGGGTTCTGGAATGGCATCTATTTTCCAATAGGCTATACAGTGGACTATTTCCTGCTGACATTTAATAATTAGATCATCAATTTGTGCATTGTAGTTATATTATAATAGAAGTGCACCTAGCAAAGTCCGTATATTACCGCCGGTCTTGAAACCACAGTATGAATGCAGGATGCCGGATAGGCAGTGCAAAGGGACACTGCAGTATAAATGCAGAGTCGCTGCAGTATAAATGCAGGGACACTACATATTATGCAGACCTTCATATGAATGCATGAATGCAGAGACACTGCAGTATGAATGCAGGGACCACTGCAGTTCTGCTAATGCGGGGCACTGGCAGATAAATGCATGAACGCAGTATGAATGCAGGGACACTGCAGTATAATTCCAGACACTTCAGTATGAATGCATGAATCAGAGACAACTGCACAGTATGAATTGCGGGACACTGGCAGTATGATTGCAGGGACACTGCAGTATAAATGCAGAGTCGTTGCAGTATAAATGCAGGGACACTGTGGTATGAATGCAGGGACACTACAGTATGAATACAGACACTGCAGTATGAATGCAGAGACACTGCAGTATGAATGCAGGGACACTGCAGTATGAATGCAGGGACACTGCAGTATGAATGCAGAGACACTGCAGTATGAATGCAGAGACACTGCAGTATGAATGCAGAGACACTGCAGTATGAATGCAGGGATGCTGCAGTATGAATGCAGGGATGTTGCAGTATGAATGCAGGGCCACTGCAGTATGAATGCAAGGACACTGCAGTATGAATGCAGGGACACTGCAGTATGAATGCAGGGAGGACACTGCAGTGTGAAGGCAGGGACACCTCGCTGCTTGAATGCAAGAGACACTTGCCAGATAATGCAGGGAGGTCACTGCAGTATGAATGCAGGACACTGCAGTATAAATGCAGGACACTGCAGTATGAATGCAGGGCACTGGAGTAATGGCTGTCAGGGGGAGCCCGTTTTTTTTTTTTGGGGGGGGGGGGGGGGGGGGGGCGGGGGGGGGGGGGGGGGGGGGGGGGGGGGGGGGGGGGGGGGGGGGGGGGGGGGGGGGGGGGGGGGCACCTGCAGGATGAATGCAGAGACACTGCAGTATGAATGCAGAGACACTGCAGTATGAATGCAAGGGAGTGAGTAGAATGCACGGACACTTGCAGTTGATTGCAGGGACACTGCAGTATGAATGCAGGGAGACTGCAGTGTGAATGCCGCGACTCTGCAGTGTGAATGGAGACACTGCAGTATAACTGCAGAGGGAGACTGCAGTATGATGCAGGGAAACTACAGTAATGGCTGTTGTCAGATTGGTCTATATGGTTTAAATACATAATTCGAAATATACTCTTAAGGTTTTACCTTTTACTCTCCTGTTAACTTTACAGTCATTACTATCTCCTCTCTGCATAATCATCGAAAACAGGCCATCTTCTCTAGAATCTGCGAAGTGGTAAGGATTAAAAGTAGTCCCAATAAGGCTAAAATGAAGTTACTGTGTTGAAAAATTGTTTTATTGATCAAATGTTTGTGATGACCCATTCAATATTGCCTGTGTTTCTAATATAAAACTTGCTTATAACATCTTTCTTTCCTGCCTTTTGTGTATGGATCCGTTTTCTTTGTTCTCTTTTTTATTTGTAACATTGTGTACATAGAAATGAAGTGAATAATATGTTACAAACAATAAAAATATGTTACATGCTGAAACAACTATAAGAAAATAGTATTTCCTATTTAAAAAAACTTTAAAATCAGTTTGCAGGAAACTGTCAAAATTATAAACAAAAGTACAAATTAGGGGAAATTTGTATATTCAGAATATCTCTAAATATGCTTCCTAGTGTGCCAAGGGGAGAGCTTTGCCCGGGCTCGACCTCCCGGAGTTTTAGTGAAAGATAAGCAAATTCAGCCTGCCTGGTGTGCTTCTAGCTGTTATCGTCATGTTTCTTAAGTGTCAAGCACAGAATAACTAACATTCCAAAATGATATTAGTTTGCATATTTGGAAATCATGTAGGTATTGTGCTCTATAGAGACCTGTTTTGAGATATTGATCTGCCCGGGTGCCAGGTGGACTAACACATAATAGCAATTGTGTGAAGTAATGCCTGTATCCTTTTCAAGAAGCCTGCCAGACACACAATGATGTCACTAGCCCTGGGCTGACAGGCAAGCTGGGCAGGCAAGTCAATCTGATGAAAATAACATCAGTTATCCTGATAGACCTTCTGGTTTGGTCTAACACATCCATATAATAATAATAATAATAATAATCAGTTTTTTATATAGCGCTTTATCACTGTAAACTGTCTCCAAGCGCTGTTGCCTATTATTATTACGCCGCCATTAGGAAATCGTCACAATCATTTCGCTTCATCTAGGTGTCTGCCGGCCAAGCGCACATCCCTATCAGCACTTAGATTGTAATATCCCCCATCACATGACAGCTCCCCAGATTTCGCTTGGGTCGGCGAGGCAATTGAGATTAAGTATCTTGCCCAGGGACACAAACACGTTGGCCACGGCGGGGCTCGAACTCATGCCCTAATGATCACGAGTCCTGCACTTTTCCACTGGACCACACGTGCTCTCTACTATGAACCTTCTTAATTTTTCTCTGCAAAGTCCCTTGTTAAAGCGATAACAGCACATTTTTGAAGAGCGCCCCCAATTTTAAAAATTTGATATTTTTGCCCAGTTGTGTTGGTAATTGTCTAGTGAACTATACCTGCGAGTGGTAATGCTCAAAAATGCGTATTTCTCATAAAAGAAGTGATTTTGTAGTTAGAATCAGGATCCCTGATTATAATTTAATGGCGGAGCTGGAAATGCCAAATTTATGTCCGTCCATGTGAAATAGTGCCACCCCACGAATCGACGCTCCACCTTGACTTACCTGAACAGACGGAACAATAGGATGTGTGTAGACACGTACATGGTACAATTTCCCACTATTCATATTGGCCAGGACGTTTTCCAGAAAGACGTTGTTTTGAATTAGTATTGGGATCTCCCATATTAATTATTCTAAGTAAAAATTCCTCTTTTGCAACACAGAGAGAATTTTGAGCTCTACCAATTACAGGTATTCTATTTATAGTATCCCAATTACCAATATGTAATGTGCAAAAATCTAAAATATCTGGGAAAATTCGGGGTGCTCTTTAAAAATATGTGTCGTTTTAGTGCTTAATGTGATCCTAATTATCAATTTTTCAAATAACCTGTTAATTATATGTGGTTGACTTGTCGCTTTACACCATGCTTCTGCAGATATAGACACGTTAATGATGCTATGGTGCAGTTATTAGCCCTCCATACCAATGCCCAGACTGCTGGCAACGATGCGTGGGTGATGGTCTGCTAAACAAAAAAGTATGAAAGTGGGAACTTAGTAATAATCCTTTAAGAAGGAAGACGATCAGAATAAAGTATACAGTGTGAGTTCAAACTTATTGATCCCCGACGAAACAAAAAACTATTTGTACATTAGAATACTATTATATACTTTTATATTAACAATAATATACTTCCAATCACCAGGTCAAAAACTCTGAGATTCTCATGCATTTCATTTTACAAGTTATGCCTCATTTTGAGAGGCTATCAAATGTCGGGTGTACAAATTTAGTAACAGTAAAACCACCAACCTTTGTTGTAATTCCACACAGGATCCAGAAAAACCCGAGACAGGCAAAAGAACTTCTTGTTTGTTGCATTTATTCACGATAGAGATATTGAAGCACAAATTATAATATTTATCATGAATGAAAATTTCCAAAAAACGGGCTTTGAAACCTTTGACCTTTGGCCCAACTAAGGTGTATCACTTAAATTGAAACCTGTTTTTGGTTGGGTATTTGTCAAATTCTTTTTTGTTTTGCATTAGTAAATTAAAAACGAGTAGTTCATTTCAACCTTGAAGAATTCTAAACAGTCAAAATAGAATTGACTTGTTGTTGCCATTAATCGTAATTAATCAATTTCAGAAGATAACAGAATTGCACTTTTCATGTGGCATCGATCGTAAAGGGGACGAACCGATTTAAGTATATGAAGTTTTCATCTTGATGAATGGCCTTCACCCCAAAATCCCATCTGTAAAGTTGCGCCGATATTTCAATCCGTGTTGTTGTGAGCGCTAAACGTGATTTGGTAAGCCCATAGAGTAATGTAAAATTAATATTGGTCGGACCAAAATGGGGCAAATTTTCGCTCATAACTACCACCCAACATCCTTTATCCTAAGAATTTCACAGGTGAATGGAAAATTAGCTTCGTCTGATACCAAAAATTTTGACCACTTCCGGTAAAACCGGGGTCTGGGGACGATGCTATTGCGATCGGGCAATGGCCCTTTCATGAAACAAATGTTTAAAACAATTGCACCTTTATGCTGTAGAGTACACAAAACATTAAAACATTTCAAAATTTGTTTGCTTTCAGTAAAAGCAAATGATTTTTTTTTTAAAGTTTGATTTGCCTCCGCTTCTTCTGTCCCTTCTTAAATCTTTCATTACAACTGTTCCAAGCACGAGTCCATTCAGTTTGACTAAGTCAGGCTCTTCTCTGAATGCGGCGTCCCTTGATTGTTTAAAAGCTCGTCTGGGCCTCTGACTCTCATATTGTACTGGCTCTTCTGACCATTCCGTGGTGCGACGAGGGCAGGGAATGTGTCCTGAATGTGTTTTGTCTATTTCTTGAAGCCGACGCTGGAGGACCATCCTTGTACACCTGGAATTTGACCTAACCCCAAAGAAAAAAGTCCAGAGGGGTAAGGTCAGGGGAGCGTGGTGGCCATTCGACTCCATGATCCAAGCTATGACTTCGGTTCGGAAACACCTGCTCCAGTCTGCCGTGCACTTCCGGTACCTTGTAGCCACCCCAATCTGAAGGACCAAAGCCTGGGGAGTGCACCATTTCCTGGGCCATGAAGGTGCATTGAGCTACTGAATATGGGGGAAGCCATGCTTTGCTCCCTCCTCTTCATAAACCCTGGCATGTGTTATACTTATTATGGGGTATTAGTATGAATTTCATTCACCAGTGTGTAAAGCATACATTAGGTATCCCACTTGAAATTTGCGCTTAAATAACCAAAGCAATAGAATCTTGTACAAGGCAAATTCTGAGGGCCTTTAATTGAAACTGAGTGCAGATATCGATTGCCTGAACCAACTTGAATTATTAAAATTCCTGTGAAAGCATTTAAATGTACTTTTGACAATTTACAATTTAAGAGTACTTGCAACAGGTTAACAAGAAAATCAGATATTTGGGGAACAATCATTTTGACTCCCACTGTAAATTGACAACGTACTCTTTTCATAAGATGATCTTAAGGCCGATTCATAGATTTGAAATGTAATTTTGTGTTTATAGTCAACTAAGATAGTCACCTTAACGCTAATCCCAAGCGTGATGAACCACATTTTAGTTTGATTATTACGAAACCTTTTGTGTTACAAAGTTGTGATTTTCTATATTAAGGAAATTTTTTTGAGGCCCCGCTATTGTCCGCATAGTGATTTATGTGTGAACAGCATTATACATGGAGGAACATGATTTGTTAAAATTGAGGGCAAATTCTCCTTTGGGACATCTGAGTCAGCCTTTAAGGTAAACATAGCTAACATTTATTTGGCATTTATAACCTCACTAGCTGAAGGATTGTATTGGGGTGCCATCTGGTGCATCCGATGTACTTTGGCTGTGAATAATTGTGTATGGAGATGCAGTTTATGATGACGCTCTTTCCATACTGTGCTGATCCTTTTTGTGGTGTAAGTGTGAAATAACATGTAACTTTTTAGTGTAATTACTTGGGTTTTTTTTTGAGTAGTAGAAGATGAAGTAGATTTTACAGCCACAGGTAACAGCCACAGTGCCAATAGTATGGTTTGCATTTGGCGTAATAAGAAATGCATAATTTCGTCCATTTTGGTGTAGGCTTACACATTCCACATGTTTGGTTTGGGATATTTCACAACATTCCCAGTTTGTTTCGCAACTTTTTTTTTAAATCTAGGTAGACTATTAAATGTGCATTCTGAGCTTGAAACTTCTGCAACGATGATATTAAAAGTTGATAAGTCGGAAAGAGTTATTTCAGAAAATGACCAGCCATTTGACTTTCAAAAATAGCAACCAAACAAACAAACAAACAATAAATCAATTAATAATTATTACCAAAAAAAAAAAAAGGAAATACTTGATCTAAAAATTGCCTCTGCACATTTGATTTCCAGTGCATTGTTTTTTAATTGGAACTTTTAAGTTCCCAAATTAAAATTAAAAATTACCCTATTAGCAAAGAGAAACATAAAGAGAAGAGATGAGAGAAAGCCAGTATGAAAGAAGAGATAGGAAGAGAATGCACCCCAATTTCATGAAGTACATTTATGAGTTTGATATTTTTTTCCTTTGGGTGGCCTATGAAGAGCTATTTGCTGTTTGGCACCGATTAAATGGCTGTGTAAATACAAGAAATCAATGTTACAGACTTGGTTTTGCACCAACAGTTAATTGCACTTTGATGACTATTGTGGCGTTTAAAGATAGCCTGTCCATGTTAGAAGTAAAAAAACCACAGATTTCATTAAATAAGGGCCACTCAGTCATTTGGGACCCAAATTCAATGGGGGTTGCGGTTTAGGTAGATTTTTTAACAAAAATATTTTTCACCGGAGTAAACTGTGTTTGTAGGAGTCAAATAAGGGGAATTGTGGGATTCGAAAGTGACCTCCTAACATTACTAGGAAACACTGGCCCACTAAGCCCAGAGAAATGAAGAGACCCCTTCAAAATGTGTGTCCAATCCTAAATTCTTGCAGCCACATTGAATGTGAAAAAATATAAAAAATATAAAGTGCTTTCGCCCATCTTATTTTATTTTCTGTCACTACTGTTGTTATCATACATACAAGCATGCATTCAGCCTTAAAACTTGACCCCCCCATGTATATCTTTAAACTTACCTAGGATATTTCTACTTGACAACTGATGCTCATCATTACTGCTATTGACAATAAAAAGAATATACCAAATGATATCCTTGAGTAGGCCATAATCTGTTTCATCAACAGGATCTTAAAACTGTTGAGTTTGGAATATCCAAGATGGGTGTTGAAGATGGTCAAATAACTGAGAACAAAGGAAAAATTAATTTATATTAGTACCTGATGAACACAGCTACTTTGTAGGGAAACCAAAGATTCTTGTACTCAGGACCCTCAGGAAAGTCATTATTTCTTGAGGGAAACTAAGATCTGTATACTTTCATGACTGTTTTAGCACCACAGTCCTTTACAGAACAGTGATTAAAATGCATAGAAATCATGATGGGGAGTTCCTTTCCAAAATACAAAGAAGCAATACCAAAACTCTGGTAACAGCAGCACCTTTAATGATTTAACAAATTACAGTACATTTTAAGAATTTCATTGAATTGCACATTTTTGAATTTTGCCTTGAATCTTGTCGAATCTCACACTAACCATAACTGCACGTGTATCAACCCCAATTACCTTGTGCGTCCCATAAATCACTCTTTCAAATCCCCACGATAGAAACACCAAGGAAGTTCAGTATGACCATTGTTTGCAGAAGGGCTGGATGACAGTGACCAATTTGTATTGCACACACTGGTGATACACACAACATTTTCCAGTAGGAAATGGGGTTACTTAATCTGCCAACCCAAATAGGGAACCAATGCGATTTGGCCACTCTCAAGAATACTAGACATAGGCTGACTTCATCCCCCTCTACCCATACTGGGTTAAATGTTTACCAAGGCATAAATTTGCTAGCCGAAGGAGGGATGATCCCATCCCTGGACAATCCAAACCAACGCCACCGACCTGTGGTGCACCCCTCAGTGCACCCACTCTGAGGGGACCCCAAACCCAGTACCCACTTGGGTTGGGAGGGTTGGGATTTTCGGAACCATACCGCACAGTCTTCCTCCAGGCCGGATTGTGACAAAAGGGAGGCAAAAGTACCCACAACAGGACACAAAATCAGGGGAGGGAAACCCCCAATTTTTAACTAAGCCACTCGCTCTGATGGTGGCCCTGTCACAAGGACGCAACATACCAGTGTAAACACCAGTCCCAAATTGACCAATGCATCCTTTTGGGGCACGTTACAGGGCAATACATGGAGTGGACTTTTTAACCCCACCCTCAGACAGGAAGCCCAAGAAAGTGGTTGGGGAAACCACCTGGAGTGATTTCCGGGACCAAAATTGCTCAATTAGACTTGGCAAATTGAAGCTTTGCAAATTGCTCCAGAACTATTCACTCTTTCAAATCCACATGATAGAAACACAGGGAGTCAGTAATTACATTGTTTGCAGGAAGGGCTGGATAGACATTGACCAATTTATTGACAAACACCACTCGGGATACACCACAAGCATTTCCAGTAGGAAAGGCGGGTGCCTTAAATGTGCCAACACAAAATAGGGAAAACCATGCGATGGCCAATCTCAAGAATACTAATCCAGAGGCTGGCTTCATCCCCTCTACCCATACGGGGTTTTTTTTTTGGGTAAGGTGTACCCAAGGCAAACATTATGCATAGCCGAAGGAGGGATGATCCCAGCCCTGGACAAGCAACCACCCACAAGGGTTGACCAAAGGGAACCCGTGCCCGCAACACGAACCAAAACCAACCCTAGTGGTAAGGGTGGTTGGCTGGCAAGGCTGGGGAACACAAACCAAACCAGGACCCCAACCACAAACTAACCAAAATAAACCGAAGGCACAGGGGAGGAAACCCCCCGCATGATTTTTGTTTTGATGAAATGATTGGTGGTAAGTCATTGTGTGCCGTTAGCTTTTTACAGAAATATGCATGGCAGGGGCACAAAGGGGGGTTCCACAGTTAGATAAAACCCAATACTGAAATGTTGGCACAGATTTGGTTTCTGGAACCATTTACTTGAAAGCCATCTTTCCAGGCAACTTGTACTGCAACCAAGCATGCCTACTGTGGTACATGATCTTGCATGGCACAAATTTGGCTGATGTGCACCTATTACATGAAGTCATGAAAATACAGAATTTTACATGCAACCAGCAGACATACACCGGGACATATTGTGGTACCAGACATCACACTGAAGGTTTGCACCATGGCTTGAATTTACTTGAATGGCAAATGATGGCAAGTTGGACTACGACCAGCAGACACCTGCATTGCTGGAGGCACACAGCCTTTTTTTTTTTTTTTTTTAAACAAGTATGCATTTTGTGTCGTCTGCTTTTGAGCAGGAAGACACATATAGGGGACTGGCTTTCCCGCTGGGCCTAAAAAGGTTAACAATTGCATGTACCACACAAAACATTACATGATTACTAATAATTGAAAGAAGAACCAAGAACCAGATACACCACAAACCACATTTTATGATTACCCCATAATTGGAAGAAGGAACCACAGGTCCAAGGCTATGGTGTGATTTGCGTGGCCCATATGTGCTTGACCCCATTTTTTGAGACCTTGAAAGGAACCTATGGTGAAAGACTTAATGTGGGTACAATATTGAAACTTTGACCCCTATATGACCTTGGACCTAATTTCATTGAAAACAATCAGGAGGTTAAAATTGCCAATTTCCCCACATACGCATTGACTGCTTACCTTTATGCCTGCATGGTCAGAAGAAAAACACTGGTCCAAGGCGGTATGTGGGGTAAACAAAGTGACCTAGGAGACCCCTGGGAACTTTGACCCCATTTATGAAAATCATTAAAAAAGACATTCTTGGCACAAGGGCATACGGAACCAAAAGTAGTCCAAACTGACAACTAGCCAGGATTAGTGGGGATGTAACAGATTGAACTTTGGCACATATGTTGACTTGACCTGATATTATTAAGATAAAGGTTAAACAAATTCCATTTTTTTAATATGAAAAAACACCTGACTCACTGTTAATTGGACAAAAGAACCCCAGGCCCAAGGCACTAATTTTGAGATGTGAGCGGTCCAACTATGATGACCCCCATGTGAATTCGACCCCATTTTGATGAAGCCTATAACATACTTTCCCCATATTTCACGGCTTGCACTTCAGACTTGGGCAAAGAGCCACTGGCCCATGGTCCATATGTTGGTCACAGTTGACTGATGACCTCTATTTTTTTTTTTGGCATTGGGACTAGCCACAGCCCTGGAAAAAATGAATGGGGAATGGGCAAGGATGCAGCTTAAAGCTGAACCTTATGGCAACACCGGATGACCACATTAAACACAGTGGGAAACACAATTTATTTAATTTTATTTTAAAATATGTGGACGTGGTGGTGGAAAACTGGACTTTGGAACACATTTGCAAGCTAAAACAACAACAGTGAAGAAGGGTCTTGCCTAGGGCAGGACGTGGCAACCACCAAGCTTTACTAAAGCTGTGGCATACGCAATATTATTCATTATTTTTTTTGTTATATTGTTGTCCATATCTTATAATATTAAGTATTCAATGTTCCATAATGCTGCAAATTCATGTGTCACAACATAGATCAGCGGTTGAACTCAGGGACAAAACTTAAGATACATGGCTTACTGAGCACTGGTTTAGGTCGGAGGGTTTTGGCCCAATGCCTGGCTGTAATCTGAACAAGACTTTAATACCTTCTTCACCAGATATGCCACCACTTTTTAGATAGCCGTGCAGAAGGGGCACCCAAAAAACAATGCTGCAAAGTATTGTGGCAAAGATCCAACGCTAGTGGCATTAGACAAGGCGACCTATCCGACCTCCAAACCATCCATATGAAGTGATGAAAACATAGGACTAGTTGTACATTAAAATGTATGTGTGTACTCCAAGAAGGATGAGAACAGGTAAAACACACATTCAGTTCATAAATCTTTCCCCACGAGATCTGCGGCCAAGCCCCAGCGAGACTGCTCATTTTGCTACTGGTTCACCAGATATTGCTGACACCTGTAAGTCTGTTAATTTTGGAATGATTCTGAACCTATTGAATTGCTTCTCTTCTGATTCTATTATTCTCATGTAGCTCTTCCTCTTGATTTCTCTCCTATTCTATGCTGTGACAGTTTCTTTCTGTTCCTCACCGACTTAAATTCTAATAAAAATCGTCCTGGCCACGATGAAATTCTTCTGTTTTCTTAAAATCGGTGTAGTGCAGACTGGCAACCGTTTTATGCCAGGGTTTAATACCTTTATTTCTAAGGGTAAAATTCCAAAATATTGGGAAGTTGTCAAATGTTGTTCCTATCTATAAAGGTTCTGGTAAGCCAAAAGATGCTACATCAAGCTATCAACCAGTGTCTTTAACTTCAGTCGTTGCAAAATTTTGAACAAATTGGTGGCTGCTCGTATTATGGATTATATTGAAGAGCATGATATTCTTAATGATATATCAATTTGGGTTCAGACGAAGTAGAAAAAGAAATTGTGAGCAATTGTTGTCTAAATGCTTGCAAAGATTAGTGAAACTTTGGATGGGCGAAAATGCATCTTGTTGACTTGTTTTTCTTGATTCAGTTCTGCCTTGATTAAGGTAGTAAGAGTCATAAATCTTATGATTCAAAAACTTTATGATCGTGGTATTAGGGGTATTCTTCTATTTTGGATTCAGAATTCTCATGGACAGGAAAAAGAGGGTTTATTTTCAGAGGTGAATTTCGGACTGGGCACATTCACTTTGGTGTCTCAAGGTTCAGTGTTGGACCCATCCTTTCATATTTTGTAAGTGATATTACTTTAATTGGCTTCTTCTCTTTTCCAGTTTGGTGATGACCACACATGGTTGAGAAACCAATAAAAATTCATAGTTCGGATGTGGGTTGATTGCAATGATCTTGACAACTTACAGTTGGTCCGTCACAAAACAGCTTCTCTTAAATGATCCAGTTGTGCTGTATGCAACTTAACTAGTCCAAAAACTTGCCAGAAGTCTGATTACTTTTGGGTGGTGAACGTCTGCAATCAGTTGATGATGTCAAATTACTGGTACTCGGTTTTCTTCCAATCTGTCAGTTTCCATCTCATGTAGATTTCCTGTGCAACAAAATCTCTCGTCTTGTAGGTTTTCATCATAAGATGCACAAGAAATCTGCCTTTCTCTGCTCTTCTGAGCTCTATAAAGCTTTTGCCTCCCTCTTCTCATTTACTGTGTTGTTAATTGGTCGCCATATAATGTCGTTACAACACTAGTAAGACTTGAAATTTCAAAGGAGGATTACAAGAGTCCTTAAGTAAGGAAACAGGTTTCTTCCTGGGGAGCATGTGATTAACACTGACCGGTTGTCTGAATTTTTGTCTATGAGTGTTAGATGATTGTTTAAATTCAGCGTTTGCAATTTTGTTACAAGCTGTTAAATAGTGTCCACATCTTTCTGGACTTTTTTCCCAGAGTCGTATTTCTCAGACGATTTCATACTTGGCGGGCAAGGACTAATTCCTTTTACAATTCTGTCTTTTGTCTCTTTTCTCGACTTTTGGGAAAATATTCCACTTAACATAGGCAAGCTAGCTCTCTTCCAAAATTCAAGCCCTTGGTAAGCAGTATTTCCTACAGTTAATTCCTCAGGCCTACTCTATAGCTGAATGTTTATGTATGTTGTTCCATGGAAAGAAATGCACTAATTGGTGTGTGTTGGGCTGAGTAGCCCATTTTCTTTCCAGAGTTACTCTGTTTGTCTTTTGATTCCATAAGTCACTCAATAAAATTATTATTATTATTATTATTAGTAAGAGTAAAGCGAACAAAGAGGCCTTTGGCCCCGTAATCTGTTTCGGTTCTGGCAGAGTGTTTTGTTATCATACCTTTGCCCGCCCATGCTGTGCTAATAATTAGTCCTACATTTATTTTATCCTTTTCTAAGTGCCCAAATTTAGAAATAATTTTAGAAGAAAACATTGCAAGCAACACAGGGGGGCACTGCCCTGGGTTAGTATAATTTGAAAAAAAACACCATGAGATGAACCAATGGAATTATTCCCCAAAACCTGTGTGTTTATTTAAAGTGCACTGTGATTGGTTTTTGCGGATAGCTATTTCAGACACCTACCTGGCAAACCTTTTTTAAACATCCCCAGAATAATCCCAGAACAGAGACACAAGAGGTCCTAAGACCAGGACTAATTACGGAGCTCCTAGTCGATTGAACCACTAAATGGGGATAGCAAGCAGATCGTGTGGCCTCGCATAAAGCGAAGGGTTTGGACACCCCCTCCCCATTCCAATATTTTCTAACCCGGGGCACCCACATGCCTTTGGAGGATGGTGCCACCCTATTCTGGAATGACCCTTACACTAATGCCTGCGACCGGAGTGCACAGAACGGATGGCTGCTTTGGAAGTTGGAACCATGAAAAATTGTTTTATTTGTATTTGCTTTGTTTGAATTATAATATTGTTTTAATTTAGTTTTGTGCCCATCATTTCATTTTTGATTAACGACCTTATGTGCGACTATAGGGGAAAACACTATTCAATATGTACCCATTAATACGTTAGGGAAATTTTATAAATATTAATTTTATGCACATTTGACAACTACCACTAGAGTGACAATATAGAATGATATTAATTTGAATACTATAAGAGCTCATTATAACCTTAGTGACCAATTCATTTCCTTAACGTTTAATTGTAGTGTATGATTGTTTACCAATCGTATATATTGCTAATCCTAGTGGATATAGGGGGAAATTTGCTATTGTTAT
>JAMKCH010026797.1:0-18967 GCA_023653785.1 Ophioderma brevispina
TAGCTTCGTCAGCAGTAAATGAAAAATAGTAGCTGCTTCAATACCAACCTTTTGACCACTTACGGGTAAATCTGGGGTTCTGGGATGAGGCTATTAGCGATCGAACCATGGCCCTTTCAAGATTAGTAAATAAACAAACGGGCAAATGTTTGTAAGATGAAATGGTTGCCTTCATAGTGGGAAGGCCCCAATAGCTCTGAAGAGAACTATTATGTCTGAATCAAATCTGAGACTCGGCGCCCTGCGCCGGTCGCAGTGATTATTTGCACCGAGCGTAGCACGCAACAAACGTACAATTGACCCTCTGCTGAATTGGCCAATCGCGCACACGTATTACGTTTACTAGGAGGCTTGTTAGTCAAGTGCAGCTTTGCATACGCGGTCAAAACCGCAGAACATTTCAACGACGCGTCGCAGCATTTGATTCCAGACATAATAGTAACGAATATTCAAAGGTGAGCCATCCAATTTTACCATTTTCCACATGAAAGACCATTCCCAACATGCTTTCATTCTAAATTTTAGTTTTTTAATCCCTTTTAAAATGTGAGTGGTAATCATGTGAATTAAAAGGGTGCATTTGTCTTTCTTTCCGATTATGTCTATTGTGTTCTCTTGATATGGAGCCTGGCACTTGCACATACGATCCATCAAGACCGTGGGAAACAAACTTTTGCAGTTTTCTCTTGGTAGAAGAAATATGCATAGGCAAGCCCATGCATGTTTGTAATATTGATGGTTAACCATTAAGCCAACACAGTTTTTTTTTTGTTATATCTTGGAAATGAAATGGACTTGAGGGTTCAAACTTCACAGACGACAATGAGAAAAATATGGCTTTTTCATCTGAATATCACCAATCGATACTACCAAGTAAACCGGGGGGTTGAAGGGGGGGGGGGGGGGGTGTCCTCAAAGACGATCGGAACATGCACCTTCCTTTAAAATGGCTTGTAGAATCTGACAAGATTACATAACCATTACTAAACATATTGCTTGTGTTATCACAGTGAAAGAAATTGGCAAAATATTTTTGGCGATTGTGAGTAGAGAATTTTGGTATTTTTTCAAGTGTTTTATGTTATGGTGATATTGGGTTGTGGTTAATGAGTGGATGGTAACAAAAAAAATTTTAAGGAAAAAGAGGAATCATACACAGAAAAGACAAAAATAGGTAAAACTGTGTTAGTGAAGTGTGCCTTTCTATCCCATTTTGGCAAATGGTGAAGGATTTTTACTTCCGCAAATTTAAATTTGTACTAACTGCTGGATTTAGTAATGTGAAGATTTTGTATACCTTTGCCGTGACCTTCATCGACTTATAAACTAAAAGTCCCAGGTTCCATCCCTGTATGGTCGGTGATTTTTATCATTGAACTGTCTTTTTTGTGTCGTCTGCAAAGCAGCGGCACAAAGAGATTACTTGGTATTTGACCTCCTGTGTGGTCTGTCTGAGGGTAAAATATTGACCCAAATGTTCCAAAACATAACTTCCACTGTTTCCACATACCTGCGCACATTTTCATGACACGTGGTGTGTTCCCATTCACAACCCACAACGGCAGACAACACTTGCGATATTGTTGTGTGGCAATGCTAGAATACACTTCATGTTATGCTAATCACCCTACCGTGTTGAGCTCTTTGTTTGCTGATTTTTAGTTTATTTAATTTGCTTATCCCTTACTTTCCCTGTCCTAATGTATAAGGAAGTCAACAGAGTTAAAAAGCCTTGAATCCATGTGAAGATTGGGCCTTATTTTTTTTCAGATGCCCATGAAATGCAGTATTGCATAATGCAATAGCAATCATTAGCTATCAACAGCACTTGAGCAATAAACATTCCATTGCCTTTCAGTAGTATGGGGACCACAGTAATGTCCCTCAGTAACAGAGTAGAATTCCCCTGACTCAAGGAATATATTGTAGGCTTGATTACTACAGTACAGTTGCTGTCAGAACTGTTCAGAGTTGAGCAATGTGTGTGCCGTAATATCTGTGTGAAAGGGGCAGAGTCTATGGGTAGACTAATGTGTGATTAACCAATGAGGAGGCCGATCTACTCAATAAGCCAATCAATATTTAATTTAGTGTTGACGCATGCCATGCTCTAAACAATTATTCTGACAGTCACTGTAGATCCTGACTGAATGCTTCTTTAAATTCACCTTGAATTTCCCAAGTGCAAGTAACCCCGCTGGGTACGACTCTGCTGTCCTACTTGAGTGAGTCCCTACCTGCGGAAGAATGGTCTGCAACAAGTTGAAATTTACAAATTAATGTATTCCTGGATTACAAAGAGGAGTCGTCTTTGTGAATCCACAAGTCTTTTGTAATGGCTTGTGGTGTTCAGGATTTATTCAGCTGATTAAGCTGATCCAGGGTCCATGATACGGACGCTCGTATCATGACCCATTACGAAGAGCACAAACACTAAATACATGTGGTGGTATTTATTAAAATAATTACTCCTAAGATGTCCTCTTGTTCATGTGGCATTCAGTAATATATTACACATTATTTTGATATTATTATTCCAATTCCAAATTTCTTGCATTTCCCAAGTAGAAAATATTACCACTGTTTTGACCCATGGCATAATATGTTCCTTATCTAATTATGTAGCTCTTCCAATTAAAAGTGTCTTGTAATAGTACATTGTGGGGTGTGTTTTGTATTTTTCAACTATATTTCGTTCACTGTATGATCAAACAGAACCTTTGTTGAGATTATAGTGTTTGAACTAGAGATACAATGTCCTAAGCAATCCTGTGGCAATATACTATTGTCACGGACCGCCCAAGCTGATGGTAGATTGAGACGCCCATCCTTATCCAATTCCTTACCGTGCTATACCAGCGATTTATTTCCCTCAGCCCCGCCAAGACCCGGACTCGAACCCAGGACCCCTTGGTCTCAAGTCAAATGCGTTAATAGAGTCTAAACCTGACTTCCCCGTTAGGTCTATTGACACTAACAGGCTTATTAGCCTTGTGACACTATGATAGCTATAGTGTGTCTACTTTGAACCCAACCTTTGATAAAGTACATAGAGTTAACACTGAAGGAGAGACTTGGTTCATACGGCAAATCCTGTGGCCCAGGGGGGCCACTTTGTATTCAAAGGTGATAATGAATGCGTGAACAAAAGAAACGCGTAAAAGGGTGTCTTTTTTTCCAACAGGCGATGTACTCGCGTACATTGTTTAGGGTGTCAAAAATCGAAAATATGGAAAAAAGGTATGCTTTTTTTTTTCTTAAACCCTGAAATTTTTATGTATAGGTTAGGTATTTCATTACACAAGGGATCAAAATCATCAAAAATATTGTAATCGAAACTTCACGAGTAAAGCAAAGCAAGATAATAAAATGGTTATTAATGATACAATACATTGCTTACTTGTTTACGGTATCATAAACTTAATATTGTTTAGGGTATGCTTTGAGCTTGATTTTTAGTCAGTGAAAAAATACGTTTTATGGTGCATTTTTTGAAAGTCATGTTTCACGCATCATATCCAATCCACCTTTTGAATACAAGTCCCCCCCCCCCCCCGGGTCCTGTAGTAAACATACTGATGATGCTGTAGTGTTTCACGATCAGATATGACTTTGATAAAGTTCATGTGAGTTTAACTACGAAGACCACGGTCATATGCAATATGGTAAACATACTAATGGTACAGCTATAGTGTGTTCACTGTATGATGTAATATGACCTTTGATAAAGTACTTGAGTTAACACACTAGAAGGAGACCAAGGTCATGAGACAATCCTGTGTACACATGACTATGGTAGCTACAGTTTGTCACTCTAAGATGGAACATGACCTTTGATAAATACATTTAAGTTAGCACACAGTAGACGCGAGATCATAAACATTCCTATGGTAAACATACTTTGTAGCTATAGTGGGTTCATTGTAAGATGGAACATGACCTTTGATAACGTGGATTGATTTTAACACTAAGATAACTAAGGTCAAATATAATTCTCTCATTCTCGGTAACATACTGACGTAGCTACATAGTATTTGCTATAACTTGGAATACCACCCACCTCTAGCCCATTGTTAAGTGATAAAACAAATGGGGCATGTGTTCCATCTGACCCCTTTTTAAACAGGGTAAGCACAAGCATATTCATTACTGAAATGGTTTTCTTACTGGTCATTAGGCTTTTAATTCCAATCCCTACAATCCTCAACATATATCCAAACTTTGTAATTTTTAAGAAATTTATGCAAATGTTTTCAAGGTTGTCTTTATATGTGCCTTCCTTGATCAAACGCAACCTTGGTGGTGCTATTGTAACAAGGAGTTAAATTTAAAGGCATGTGTCTTAAAAGTTCATACCAAATAAAAATGATTTTACATTTAGCGCATATGGTACGTTTTTACCAACTTTGTATAATTGGCTCATGTTATAAAGTTTAAATTATTTTTTTAAGCATTAAGTTGTCACGAGAAAAATAAGCTTTTTGCACCGAGTATTTTGGCTAATCAAAGCTAAATCTGAAACATGCAAATTCCATTTTGGTGTCAAGAGTCTTATACTTGCCTATATGTTCTTTTGCTAACATCAATTTGTTAAGAAATGCGGCATGACTTAAAGGGCCTTTCATTTCACAAAGTTCAGATTTTATATCATCTAAACCATTGTTAAATGTGTGCTTAGTATTACATGTAAATTTGGGATCTATTCTCTACAAGAAACCATGTTTTTATTGTTATTTTGTGTCCATAATGGACAGAGTTACACACCGAACACAGTGGCCTATGGGTCACCAGGATGCAAATTTTGGTCATACTATCAAAATGCAAGCACCACCAGAAAAGAAATTTTGGAAATGATCTTTTCTTGGGCATATCTATGAAACCATAAGAAAACGCAGGTGCTTGGAAAATGCACCTTTAACATCTAGAAACACAATCACACATTGAAAAATACCTTTGGAAAGTATTTAAAATGCATAAAGTAACATGAATAAACTATTCTCGCGCGCATTCTCCCCCCCCCCCCAAAAATTACGGTGTGCTGGCCAGCGTTTACCCTTGCCAGTCCAATTTTGGACCGCAAGGGTCGACATAGCCGTCCAACTTTCATTGAATTAACATGCAAGTAGCATGATTAGAATGTTGAAAACAGCTCAACGAAAGAGTTGTGTGATCAAAGAAACAAAGGTTTTATTATTGTAAATAGCGTATTAGTGTGTATTCGCACGCGCAACCACCATTATATTGACAAACTTAAAAGAGTGTCGTGCCTGTGTCATATTTGTATTACGCAGGTTCTGGCTATTGACTTGTTTCCATGATGCATGCGGAGGCGAAGGGGAAGAAAACTGTCATTTGCTGGCACCTATTATTGTGTAATTGTGAGAAATTGGAATGACATGGTTACGGGATGGTTGGTTTGACAGTGCCTCATTTGTCAAATATGAGCCCCAAATGTGTTCTGTTATCCCACTGGTACTTTAGCAGAAGGGGGATTTGTCAAAGCAAAATATGTTGAAGCACTGTCTGTGTCTCCACCCAGTATAGTACCACCTGACCCATGACCCGATCTAGATACACTTGCACCACAGGAGCCTTAGTATCTAACCCACTACTCGCGGCCTGTGTCAGACAGTTCTGTAGGCCAAAGTCATACTTGGTGTATTTCAGACTTTTCTGCTCTTGTTCCCCTGAAAAACTGTACAAGTTTTCTGCTCTTATTCCCCAGGAATCCTGTGCAAGGTCTCTCTTTACATTCTCACTGCTTATCAAACAAGGCTACAGCTTATAACTAAAATAGTGAACTATTTCTACCAGATCCCATTATCCGAATTTGACAAAATTTGGTATGTGGGTAGTGGTGGATGCAAGTAATACCCATGCACTGTGTTATCATCATTTGTGAATATTTTATGAGCTCATTTGCATATTTGTTCTGATTGGCTCATTAATATAGAGGTGAACTTCTACCTGGTCCCAATGTCCAAATTTGACAAAACTTGGTATGTCGGTAGTGGTGAATGCAAGTAATAGCCATGCAGTTTGTTATCATTATTTGTGCATATTAATGAGCTCATTTGCATATTTGCTCTGATTTACTTATTACTAAAATGTGAACTTCTACCAGATCCCAATGTCCAAATTTGACAAAACTTGGTATGTGAGTAGTGGTGGATGTAAGTAATACCCATGCACTGTGTCATCATTATTTGTGAATATTTTATTAGCTCATTTGTGTATTTGCTCATTACTAAAAATGTAAACTTCCACCAGATCCTAATGTCCAAATTTGACGAAACTTGGTTTGTGGGTAGTGGTGCATGCATGTAATATCCGTGCACTGTGTCATTTGCATATTTGCTCCCTGCCAGGGGGTCTTGCAAGTTTTAACTTGCAGTATTTTGTATTTTTTAAAGATTTTGTTTTACTTCCAAAAATGAAAATGTTGTTGGAAACATGTCCTAACCAAAATCCAAAGCAAGCGCTCTTATTGCTTGTGCTGCCAAGTGTTTGCTATTTAGAGTAGGTATTGATTGTGTTCATTTGTTTTGTTCTGAGCATGGCTATATTGAAAACAATCATGCTGCTGTCATTTTTGTTGGGGATAATATGTATTGTGGTGGAAACGGAGGTTCTGTAATGATTATTAATTGTTTTATTTTTACTTTATTTGACGAAAACATTTTCAATAATTATTCACCAATCAACATTCTGTATATGATTACTTAACATAATGACTACTAACTGAAAATGTTTCAAAATTGATATCAAATGTGAGAGTTATTGATAATAAAGATGTATAGATGATTATGATTACATAAAGAAGCAATTTCTTATGGTGATTTTTTGTTATAGTCCAGTGTTAAATGCAGGTGTGAGATTTTGATCACCAGTAATGACAACTGTTCCAGACTGGAGCTATTCACTATATTGAGTGCTGATCATGATAGCAGTATCGATTTATTCTGTAAATACGAGGGGTGATTGATAAGTTCTAAGCCTAAGGTAGAAAGAGATGTGCTAAAAAGTTAAAATTTACACCGTCTACAGTTTCATTCTTCAAATGAAAATTCCAGAAGTTTCATGTGTATATCTGTTCTATTTTTTAACTTGCAGGTAATCAAACATTGAGCGTTTTGCCGGATCTATTGAAGCAATTACACGAGGAAATTAAAAAGTTGAGGAGTTCCTTTTTCATCTTTGGGAAGAGATAGTAGTCAGACGGTGCCAAATTGGGTGAATAGGCTGGATGTTCTACCAGATTGAAGCCACACTGATGGATTGCAGTCATGGCTACCATAGACTTATGGACTGCGGCATTGTCATGATGGAAGAGCACCCCTGATGTCCGCTTTCCTCTCTCACTTTTAATTTAATCGTGTAATTGCTTAAATAGGTCCAGCAAAAAACTCTCAAATTTGATAACCTGCAAGTTAAAAAAAGAACAGATAGACACATGAAACTTTGGAATTTTCATGTGAAGAATGAAACTGTTAGATGTGTAAATTGAACTTTTTGTCGCAATCCTTCTACCTTAGGCTGAGAACTTATCAATGCACCCCTCGTATGATGGATTAGAATTGTAAAATCTGGCACACCAATCCTCGCTGGTCTTTGTGTTAGGTAGCCGACCCCATGATACAATGGTGGGGTTCAAATCTCACTCCTGTTTCTTTTAAAATATATAACAATTTTTCATTAATGTTTCAGGTTCGAGGATCGTACATTTACACTCTGAGGAATAAGCGTGTAATCCAATGGCTGCACTGAGCCTGTTTCGTTTCGCGAATAATAATAAGCATGGACAGTAGATCACAAAATGCGACGTGACAAACTGAGGTGAAAGTTAATTGGGTCATTTTGGTTGAGACTGCATGATTGTAGATTTCATGTTCATTGTTTGAGCAGCTGGTGCATTAATTAAGTTACAGCGGTGGAATGTTAGATTACAAGAAAGGACAACACAAATTCCAGTATGTCACTTTGTTACAAAGAGATGCTGAATGGCTTGTCAAGATGGATTCAACAAAGAACATGCAGGCAGTGTAGAAACCAGGCAGTGCAGCTCAATACGTGGATCCGGGGTTTCCTACCGGAAATCATTTTTTACGACATTCCTATCCCACAATGCACCAACGAGTAGAGTAGATATGCATTACTCCATGCACGATCACGGTTTAGTGCGCCTCCTAAACTACGCGCACATTTAATTTGTGGCGCAAAAATTACAAGGCAATCAAAGAGTATTGTTACTGGTAAAAATTTATGTACAGCAATGGTTTTCGCACAGTTATGTCAGAAAAAGACCAGTATGTCACAAAAAACCATAGAATATATATGCGTATTGATTTATCTAATCGACATGTTGGTGAATTGGGGGATAGGAATTTCAGTAAAAAAAATTATTTCGGTTGGTAGGAACCAGGATCCACATATTCAAGCTTTTCGATATCATCATGCCAGGTCACAAATAGCTCAACCACTTGTGAAAAAGAATCCAAAACCGGGCCAAAGTTTGGGCAAACAATTCATCATTTCAAAATTATCACCATGAAACAAATGTCTCAAGAAACAAATCTTTTACTTGGGTGATCTTAATTTCTCTACAGAGAATGATCCTCTTGACACGGGATTGCAGACTCCGTTCCCACTTGATTACACTCGCCTTTCCATGCTAAGATCTTATAAAAAGACCGGCGATTCCTTCTTTGCTGTCGATACTCCTCGCATATGGAATAACATGCTAAGGAGATTTCATGAAGCTGGTCTTGTGTCTGTTTCAAAGTGCATTCTGAAAAACATCTTATTCCCATGTAGGAGTTTGTGGATGATTAGATGCCTTGTTGCCTTTAATGGTCCCCGCCGAACGAAGTTGTTCGGAAGGGGACTATAGAATGCTCTTCGTCCGTGCGGGTGTGTGGTGTCCCAATCGATTTATCTTTGGAATCTAAGCAAGCGTGGGTGCCCATATTGCAAATAGATTCCTGGGTTTTCCTACAGGAAATAATTTTTTTTACCGAAATTCCTATCCCACAATGCACCACGATTACGAGAGATATTGCATTACTCCTCATAGACTCTTAATTCTGAGAAGGTGAATAAATGTCATGATATTAAGAATTGTTCTGATGATGAATTTTTATGAGTTGGCATTCAAAATGTCACCCATAATTCATAGATTTGATTACCAAGAGATGGTAAAAAAATCAGTAGTACGGGTTACGTTTATACTTACCTTCAATTGCGCTACTCTAACCCAAGTCAGTAAAAGTGGGTTACCTCAGGTGCAAGTAGAGGATTAAATCCTAGCCCTACAAGATGTTTCAAATTGTCAACGTTTTGGCCACTTAAGACCGTATTGTTAGAAGTCAGAAGTGGGTGTGAAAAGTGTGGCAAAGAGGCCACATGAATCCCAATTGTAAGAAACTGCTGCTAAATGTGGTGAATTGCAGTTGTAATCACTCGGCAAAATTCTAGATCCTGTACTAAATGGGTAGAGAAAAAGAAATCAAAATCCAAAGGGGACAGGTAACATGACTTATAAAAAGTCCAGAGATACTCTTCGTTATCAGGTTACCGGATCCTGGATCAAAAAGATATGCGTGTTGTGAAAAGTGGGCAAAAATCAATTTCTTCTAAGGCATCATTTCCCAAAAAAAGATCTTGTTTTGTGGGCCTATGATTTTGCCCATCCTCACAGTATTTAGAAATTGTAAGGAAAAAGAACAAGTGATAAGAAGCATATTGCAACTAAGAGGACGTGCCTAGTGATCTCATAGGTCTTCCTAGAGATCTGTTAAGAGAAACAATCAAGTTCATATAAAGGTGATCAGACTGTAAAGGCATCTACTAAACTCCGAGTAGATCGGTAGACACGAAGAGACTACCAAAATAAAAAACATGGCAGGAGCTATAAAGCGTCAACCTATGTTCTGCACAAGCCAAAGAAACTAGGTAATCCAATCATTTAAAACCACCTATTCGACGCGTCAAAGAAATCAGGTGAATACTAAAAACATTCCTCAATCATAGGAAGTTCAAAGGGACTATCAACGGGATCTATTCAGCTTTATAACAAGTTTGATGCTCTTTTGTCAGGTGATGAGGAGGGGCGGGTGGACTTTTTTGTCCCTGAAAAACCTGAAACAATTAAGTGATGTAGAAGAGGTCCTCTAATTCTGTTAAAAGTGACACATTCTAACAAAGTGCAATTCTGCAATGGAATTGGAGACAGAAGGGCTTAGAACACAATTATGAAGAAGTTAAATGCCTTATAACGGACCATACAAAACCCATCTATTCTTTGTCGTCCAAGAACTCGTCTTAAAGACAGTGATTCTAATAAAGTTGTTTTAAGGTCGATCTTATAACAAAACAAGCTGTATCCCCAGTGGATTAATAGAGCTATTGGAGGGTCATCGATACTGATTAAGGGTGGAGGCCCTCATTCTGTCATACAACTTAATACCAATTGGGAAAGGCAGTATTGCTGTTATTAAAGTTACTCTTCAACGCACAAAATGTTTGTTCTCGTTACATTCATCACCAAAATATAAATTAGGGTGTAGATGAAATTGATGATTTGATCGGTCAACTTCCTTCTCCCCTCCTTTGGGTAGGTGACGTCAATGCCCATAGTGAACGTTGGGGTTGCAAGGAAGGATAACAATAGGGTTGGGTGTCATTGTTAGAATCTTATGGAAGAAAATCAGATTCTTGTATTTTGAATGATGGGTCTAGTACATTCATCCATTCTGCGGCTGGACTCCATCAGCTATTGATTAATCAATTTGTTCCCCTTACTATTTTAGGGACCTTTTGTGGGGAGTTCATGATGATCAGTGTGGTAGTGATCACTTTCCAATTTTAATAGATATTAATAAGCCAATGCCTGAAGAGCGAGTTCCTAACTGGCAACTTCATAAGCCAACTGGCCAGAGAGAGTTCAGAGTTAGTGTTTTTTTAGCTTTAAATTAATAGGACCCAAGCTTTTGTTAACATTGAAGATCCTCTTTCTTATCAATGACATTTTGATGATATAGCCAATAATCAATTCCCAAGTTCTTCAAACTTATAGTAAACACAAGCCATGGTTTAGCTGAATGTAAAAGGCGCTATTGGATTGCGCAAAAGTGCAAGTACATGTTTTTACAAATCGACCAACAAAGAACAACCTAAGAAAATATCAAAAGAGCCCGATGCTAAAGCTCGTCGCATTATTAAAAAAAAAGTTAAACGGAGGGAAGTCTTTGGAGGCACTATGTTCCAAGTTAAAATTCTAGAACTCCTGTTTAAAAAGTGGGGATATGGTGTAGGAAAATAAGTGGGAAAACAATGGAATATACCACTTTTCATCTAGATAAATCTGATGGTAGTAAATGTACAGAAGCTCAGGATATTGCCAATTATTGGCAGATAATTTGAACACATTCTTCAAGCATCATTATACTCAGACCATTCAAAGATTTAAAAATACTGATGAAAAAAAGAAATTAGATTTTTCATCCACTGATGCCAGAGGAGTATAATAGTTCATTAGCATGTTAGAGCGTAATGACTCTCTAGAAATGTCATGATGACTGCTACGGACAGATGAAATCATTTCATTTCTTAGGCATCATTACAAGAATCCAGTCTTGTATTGCTTGATATTTTCAATTAATATATGGGAGTCTGGGATGTTCCCAAATGTATGGCGTGAAGCTACAATTATTCCTGTACGAAGCCAGGGAAGTGCGACAAGGCACCAAATTATGGTCCAATCTCCCTTACCAGTGGTTTATGTAAAGCCATGGAAGGAAGGATGGGGATGATTTAATGCTCGTCTTGTTTGGTTCGTGGAAAGTAATGGACTGATAATGATATCTAAGTGTCAAAGTGGTTTCCGGCATGCGTTAGTACTATTGACCAACGTGTTCGTCTTGAATCTTTTTTTCGTGATGGTTTTGTTAGAGGACATATGTGTGTCAGTATTCTTTGATCTAGAGAAGGCCTATATACTACTTGGGAAATATGGTGATTTTGAAGGATTTGCAATTAACTTTAGGGAATCAGAGGTAAAATGTAAAATGCCTTTGTTTATAAGATTTTTGACAGATCGTGTTTTAGGGTTCGTTGGGAACAGTATTATCAGAAATTCATAATCAAGAGATGGGTGTTCCACAGGGTAGTTTAGTATTCTATCTGTTACTCTATTCTTTGGAAAATTAATAGTATTGCCAACAGTGGGTCAATGCAGGAAAGGGAGAGGTCATTGTTTGTAGATGATTCTCTATTTCCTATTCTTCATCAAATAGGTTTCTCTAGAAAGACAAATGCAAAATTGCCGGAATAAAGATCAAACAGTGGGATGATGTGAAAATGTTTCCGTTTCTCTAAAATAAAACTTTGTTTGTATGCATTTTTGCAACAAAGACGCCCTTCACTGACCCAGAATTAAAAATTGAATGGTTCTCCTATTCCAGGCGTTTCACAGACTAAACCTTCTTGGGCTTAAATATTTGACAGAAATTGAAACTTCAAAGCTCATATTGACCATTTGCGGAAGACGAGATGTCAAAAAAGGTCTGAATCTTTTTTTAAAAGTAGTGTCTAAGATGGATGGGGTGCAGATCGCCTCAGTTTTGCGTCGCCTTTATAGATCAATTGTGAGATCAAAATTGGATTATGGTTGCATTGTTTATAGTTGCTGCCGCAAGTCATAGTTGAAAAAACGTGAACCTATTCAGATTCAAGGTCTTCGACTATATGCTTGGGTGATTTTGTTACCTCTCCTATGCAAAGCTTATATGTCGAAGCTAATGAACCTCCAGAATCTAAGATGGGAAAAATTAGCTCTTCAATAGGCTCTTAAAACTTAAAAGTAATGCGGATATCCCAACACATGAGAGCCCTTTTCGCCTAATTACCAACTTCTTACTAGGCAACCTAATGCTATTTCATCTTTTGGAATCCGTATTAAAAGAGGGATTTTCAAGGTATGTCCTAATGCTGATAACATTGCTTCATTGATTTCCTTAGTCCTCCTTGGACAATGCTTGAACTTGATATGACCTAACTTTATGTCAATTAAGAGGGTCTTCTAACTCGATGATCTTGTTTTTCAAGCTAAATTTGATCTTAGGCATAAATATCATCAACATCAATGCATAACAGAATGGGGTCGAAGGGTTTTTTGGAAAAGGCTGCTGCAGCTGTTTTAAGTCGGCATGATCATCGTAGATTAGGTCCTGATAATGCTTTTATTTTCACTGCCGAATTGGAGGCACTTAAGTTGCCTTAGAAGTAGCTGAAAATTCAAATGAGAGTCTTTCATTAGATTTACTGATTCACTATCTAGTCTTATGGCTTTTGAAAGGGCAGAGACTGTAGTCATCCCATATTGCTGAGTTGTTGGAATTATTCTTCAATTTGTCTCAATGAATAAATTTTTTTGTTTTTTCCCCGGGGTTGTTTTAGCTTGGATCCCGAAGTCACATGGTATTCAAGGCAATGAAAAGGTTGATGTATTGGCGAAAAGAAGCCCTTATATGAATATAACAAACAGTGAGATTCCATTACAGATTTTAAGGCTTCGGTTAATGGCTACATCAGGAATAGGTGGCAAATGCTGGGGGTTTCATTTCCTAATAATTAAAATGCATGCTTTTCAACCATCTGTTGGAGCTGTTGGTAGGTCAGGTTTGATTGGACGGATAGGGACGAGAGATTGTATTAGACACAATGTTTTAAAATTGGTAATTACTTATTGACCCATAGTCATTGCTTAGAGGTGAGACAGTCCATCGGTGTATTCTTGTGATTGTGCTCTTTCTGTAAAACAGTGAGTACTTGAGTGCGTTGATTATGAGCTGTATGTAGGAAAAATATTATAGGTCCCGAGTTAAAATGAAACCATTTATTTCAAGATATAGGCTCTTCAGGTTATAAATTTCCTTGAAGGAAGCCGATTTAATAAATATTTTTAACTTTTTTAAAAAGGTGGTGATTGGTATTTATTGTGATGTTTTAAGGTGATGTTTTGTAAACGTAAGATAATGAATTAAAACTAAGACACGATTATACACAATTGTGTTGAGTTGTGTTAAAATCGTAATACTCACTCACTCAACAATGCACGCTCACGGTTTAGTGCGCCTCCTTTAAACCACGCGCAGATTTTGTGGCGCAAAATTACAAAGGCAATCAAAGAGACTGCGTTACTGGTATAAAAATTTATGTACAGCAAACGGTTTTCGCACAGTTTAGGTCAGAAAAAATGACGTAGGACACCAAAAACCACCATAGAATATATATGCCGTATTTATTTTATCTACTCGGACATCGTTGGTGCATTGTGGGATAGAATTCAGTAAAAAAATTATTTCCGGTAGGATACCCATGATCCACGGTATCAGTTTCCGCTCATTTCATCATGGCCAGGTCACAAAGGTCTTCAACACCTTTTGAAAGAATCACAAAAAACAGTGGCCAAAAACCAAAAGTTTGGGCAACAACATTCATTTCAAAAAAAAAAATCTCAAACTGAACAAATGTCTCAATGAACAAGCTCCTTCTTACTTGGGTGATTTATTCTCTACAGAGAAATGATCCTCTTGGAACGGGATGCAGACTCCGTTCCCACTCTGATTACACTCGGCTTTCCATGCTAACGAGCTTCTAAAAAGACCGGCGATTCCTTATTGCTGTCGCTACTCCTCGCATATGGAATATAACATGCATAAGGAGGATTCATGAAGCTGGGTCTGTGTCCTGTTTTAAGCGCATTTTGAAAACCTCCTTATTCCCATGTAGAGTTGTTGGTGTTTTGATGCTTGTTGCCTTATTGGTCCCCGCCAACATTTGTTGGCGAAGGGGACTATAGAATGCTCTTCGTCCGTGCGTGTGTGAGTGTTCCCACTCGAATCTTTGGATCTAAGCAAGCGTGGGTTTGTCCATCTTGAACAGTAGATGTATCTCAAGTACGCGTTTGGCCTGGCTGGCTTGAAGTGGGTCATGTGTCATGGGTCAAATCATGGTCAAATAGGGTTGTAAATGCTACAAACCTTGTAAACACGATATCTTGTATCTAAGCAAGTATGGGGGTCCATCTTTGCACCATAGATATCACCCAAGTAGACGCGGCGGATGCGTTGGAGATGGGTCATTGTGGCATGGGTTTTCCAAAGGTCAAATAGGTCAAAAATAGGGTTAAATTTGGTCTCAAAAAGGGGATATTAAATTGGTATAAGCCTTGGCAATTGTGGCAAGGATGATGAAATTGGTGGTGTGAGTCAACATTTCAGTCCGAAAAAATTTGAAGTCATTTCAAGGTCATGTGGGGTTGTCCAAGGTTCAAATGGGAAAAATTACTATAACCCTTGTCAAATGTGTTAGGTGATGAAACTTGTGGGTGTAGTCAGTAGTCACTGCCAAAAAAAAAATTGAAGGTCAGTTCAAGGTCATGTGGGCGTCATCCATAGGTTCAACAACTAAGTAGGTGGTAGGATGATGTGTGAGAAAACTTGGTGGGTGGGGTAAACATTCAGTGCAAAAATTTTGATAGTCATTTCAAGGGTCATGTGGGGTCAATCCAAAAGTCAAATCCATACACATGGTAGTATGGGCAGTGAAAAACTGATGGGTGTAGTAAGCATTTCATTGCCGAAAATTTGAAGGTCATTTCAAGGTCGGGGGGTTGGTTATTCAAGGTCAACAAACTCACATGTGGTAGGTCATGAAACTTTGGGGATGTGTCAACTTTCTAAACCGGAAAATGTGAAGGTATTTTCAAGGTCAAGTGGGTCATCTAAGGTCAAAGAACTAACAAGAGTTGTATGGTCAATGTAGTAAACATTTGATACCTTCAAATTGCAAACGGCTATGCAGCAGCAGCCTCAGGGTTTGAGAACCACTTAATTCCATCACCAATTCTACATGTGATCTTAAAATTATATTCCCTCCATTATCATCGCGACGGGCGGTGGACCTTTGTGGTTCGAGAACCGCCTGTTTATATAGGTTTTCTTCGTTAAGCGCTGTTGTCTTAGGAGGAGCGCTTAAAAGCATTGTATAGATGAGTAGAACACTGTCATCAAATTTTTTTTTCAGGAACATGTATCTGCTTTGAAAAACATTGATTTTTGTATTTGCTCTGAAAAACATTTTTTTTTTACCATCACAGAGACTATTTTGCTATAATGCAGCCTGAATCTGAAGTAAAGCTTATCTAATTAGACGTCAGCACAGGGGTTTGATCAAACAATCGAGGTACCAATATCTGAACACGGGATAATTCAAAGAAAAATTAAACTTTTGCAAATATGACTGTGTGCCGGAGACTCGCTACTGCGTGTTGGCCCCAGGAAGGGGTATAAAGGAATATGGGGGGTCAAATGTTTGATGCTAAATATAAATGAATTAGCTCAAATTATTCCTAGGTAACCAGGAGTAAAAAAGTCAATTGGGTCACATGCATGTGGTGCTTCCTTTACAATTAAAGCGGCACTGACACATTTACAAAAAAAAGTCATTTGTTTATCAAGAAATGGTCAAAATTATCATGTGTGATGAAAAAACATCCGCAAAATCAGTAGGTGAGAGGACGCATTCCCCGTATGGGTAAGGCATCCTCACCAACCAGAATGCTTCATCAACAACAATCATTCTCCAAGCACTGGAGCATAATCAAATTAGTGCAAAACCAAACAGTTCAAAAAATGTACTAGTACATTGAAATCCCTTCAGCATGCCTTGAACCAAACAACCCAAGGGCCCTTGAAAGTTATTGGGAAGTTTCATTATTGATGAGATATCCATGCAATTAGGATTGGCACATGTCTTTACCCATCATGCTTCCCCCGGATGCGCCCCGGTGGATGCGCCACAACATCTATAAATGTACAGGAAGCCCCCTTCATCTGGCCACACGCAACCACATGGCAATCTAGGCCTATCTCTCGTTCCGAAAACTCTGGGGTTGTAGTGGTGGATTACAGTACTGGAGTAGATACACAGCTAATTTAACCACAGAATTCTATCCTGCAGTTAATACGCCGTCTTCCGGGTAGGTAGGGTAGGGTAGAGTAGTAGACAAGGAGGGTGCTCTACAATCATACATTATATAAGGCACCTGTAAAACCACAGATAGGCAAAATTCATGATTTTGGTGTTTTACAGTTTATAGACTACAGAAATATTTGAAATTTATATTCATTTCTTTTTATTTCACTTTTATCCAGGCATTTAGTTTTGAAAGTACACGTGATCAAAGTTCAGTTAGTACAGACAAAAAATTGATCCGATCCACACAGTTTCCTAGTTCTTTTACATTGTATTTTATTCTTATGTCTTTGATTGTTTTTTAAAGTGCATTTTTTTCGGCGTAAATTAATTATTCTTAAAATGCCATTTACTTGGAAACTACATACAAAAAGTTGGCAGTGGTGGATTTTAAATAGCATGTCTGTTTGTTGTTAGACATTAAATGTAACAAAACCTGTGTTTTCTATTGAACAATATAAGTTTGCATATAAATTATTCTTAATTTGCCTAAATATGGGTACAAACTCTAAAGCAATTTCTCCAAAAACGCAACTTTTGAGACTTGTGTGCGTTTTTATTGTTCTCAGGAAAAATTAGCACCTATTGAAGCTCAACATTGTCCATGTTATCCGACAAAGTCTGTTTAATGCAATACAGAGCATTTTGGTAAATACCCAATCAATTCTAATATATTTGGTCAAAATCTGATTTTTTTACCAAAAAACACATGTTTTTCCCCCAAATATATGCCTCTTCTTATGTTCACCCACTTAAAGCAAAAATGCCTATGTAATTGCAGTAGGAACAAACCTATCCAAGTCTTTTACAGGCTGGTTAGAAGTTTGTAGGTGCTATAATGGCTGAAGAAAAATCAAATCTCGTAAAAATGCTATTATAAAAACTCCAAGATGGCCGTTGTTGTTACCATGGCACCCAGTACCAAAAATTCTATTTTGTTTAATGTTAAAATTGTTGACAAGTTGTTTATGTATTCAATCCCATATATGGACTACTGTGTTATATGTTTGAATGAAAAAGTTGTTCATTTTGGGTTTAAAAATGAACTGGCGGTAGTCGTCTGACCGCATCGCATGGTCCTGAAAAATGGTGGGTGGATGCCCCGTGCCGAACGAAGACCGAGTGGGTATTGGTTAGTGGATCAACGGTTATCAGGGGTAATTCAAGGTTACAAGGAGGTCAAATGGGGTAAACATTGGTGTTTATGGACATTGAAACTTGGCGGGTGGGGTTGATTGTGATGCCAAAAATCTTGAAGATCATGACAAGGTTCATCCAGAAGGTGCATGCAAGGTCAAAGGAGGTACTCTATATATAATACGGTCGGAGACCGAGGGTCGCACGGTCCTGAAACTGGGTGGGTGGGTGTGGTGCCCCTGGACCGAACGAAGACGAGTTTGTATTGGTTAGTGGATCAAAGGTCACGGGGGTCATTCAAGGTTAAAGAGGTCACAAAATGGGGTAACGTTGGTGTAGGACATGAAACTTGGAGGGAGTGGGATGGTGATGCCGAAAAATTTTAAGCACTACAGGGTCATCAGGGGTCATTCAAGCCAGGTGATTGCGCAAGCAGGTGATCGCGAAACCCGGGAACCGCCTGGTTCTATTATGAGGAAATCATCACAAATGTGAATCGGGCATCATAAAATGTCCACCATGCATTTTTACAATACAAATATGCTAAACCAAGTAAATGACCATGAGAAATGCCATACGCGCTGAGAGCCGGTATAAACCATGTAGCTACTCCACGGACAGTCAGACAGCCACTAAGTGCTTACACTATCCATCTATGTGGGCAAATAAAAACCAAACCTGCAAGTGTACATCTAGTAGGCAGGGGCGTAACAGGGGTCACTAGTCGGGGGGGGGGGGGGGGGGGGCCGGGGGGGGGGAATCCTGGTTTGGGGGCCCGATTTCCTCAGTTGAA
>JAMKCH010026798.1:0-17153 GCA_023653785.1 Ophioderma brevispina
TTTGAGTCTTTACATGTAGGATTCATTGCAGCAATATGTATGTTTATTTTAAATTATCTCCCCTCATAAAGCAAATGGTCAACATCAATTGTAAAGCTTGTTTTATTTCTTACATCTTTAGCCCTAGGATTTCACATGAAATGAGAAAATAGTAGCTTTCTGGTAATAATGCCAGTCCTACTGTACTTTTAATTTTTTTCAGCAGTGGTGATGCAATCCAGTAAATCATTTGATTGGTAGTTCCCTACATGTATTATGTAGTAATATTCATATTTGTGATGTTTTAATGCTGCTAGTATTTATAGGAATAATTACCCAAAGTTTTTTGTGAGGTTAAGAAGTTAAAAACTGTAGCAATTTGCAAAATGGTTACCTTCAGTGTTTACATGGTTACATAGCATTGCAGCCATTTTTGGCCATGTTTTGTGCTGTTTGTTGCAAATTTATTGCCCAGGAGGATTAAAAACATACTGGTAGGATTTTTCAACCTTCTGTGTTGCAATATTTTTGAAAATGAAATTACCAGGAACTGGTGCCAGATATAACCGTTGGATGTTTAATCTACCGTGAAAACAAAAAAGAAGCTGTCAGATTGTGGGATGGCCCGAGGGTCATGGATATTAGGAGAAGCCATGCAATATTGGCAATGCCAATTAATTATCTCATAATCTAGTTAAGCTGCTAAGCTCTCTATATATGACGAATTGTGCACTTTGTGATAAAAGTACCAAATTTTCCACATTTGTTGCCATGGACTAAGACTAACATTTTTCAGATATGTGCCCAATCTCTGGATGTCCAGGTTTGTCAGGAGGGGGCGTTCAATGCGCCAAAATCCCCATAATATCAAAATAAGAGGGATTCTCTTGCCACTTTATGAGCTGAAACCTGTTTGATTGTGATATTTTCATATTTCAGGATCATCTGAGCCATTCTGAGATAAGCAAAAATGATATACTCCTGTGTAAAAAAACCTACGACGGATATTAGTAATTGCCTCTAACCTTCCAATCATTCATCCCTTAGCCAATCTGAGCGTTTGCTGATTTCTGTTCAACATTTAGAAATGGATGTAAACTAACCACCTTTTTTTTGTAATTACCAAGACATGTCATCCTTGTTAAGGCCTTGTATCTTTTGTTTTGTATCGCCAAAGGAATTCTAAGTGACAGGATGGGGTGTTTTTAGAACTCGTAATCACTGATGCAAAGCATTCCATCATTATTCAAATGGAACAATTCCTTATCATCAGTTAAGCCTAAAAATGCACAATAGTAGAGGGGTCGTTTTGCATAGGTAGTAACTAGTATCTTGAGCACTTTTTTAACAATCTGCAAGTAACTTGTGTCCATCCACCGTGGCAAGATGGGCAAGTATGGAACCTGCCTCAGATGACCTTTACCTTGGTCCCATGACGTTAGACATAATGACAATAGGGAATCCTATTGCACCTTAACCCCACGTCTGGTTCATTTTGCTTCAACTTTTCGAAGGAAGACCTGAACACAAAACCTAACATTTTAAAAAAGCTAACCAAACTGGAACACACATACACATACATACACATACATACACATACATACACATACATAACATACGGACATGCGTGCCCTCACAATATCCCCGCGGCTTTCAATCCAGGGTGATAAAATGATTTACATTATTTACCTATTTTATGAAGTGGCTATATCCAACAACATTATTTAGAAGTTCCTGTGTCCTTGGAATTTTATAGCCAATTCAGAGAAGCCACCGCCGTATCCCCTTCTTGATGAGACCACCTGAAATGGGGGATATATCTCAAGGTGAATGTGAAACAGCCATCCTTCATTTTTTGTCAAGACCTTGCTCCCCTATGGCAGGTATAGAGGGCAGCTGGAGATAACTTATGGTGTTTCATCTCAGTACTACAGCTAGGGTTGGCTGTCCAGACGACCCATTCCACATTTTGCCTTGAAGCAGCCCACCTCTGTGTCTATATCTAGATAATATCTAGAGAAACGGCTTGTAAGATATAGGACTATATAGACATCTGCCCTATCAAAATTCAAATTGCTTCTTTGCGCTACATATGCCAAGTTGCTGCAATTACCGCACTTTGGAGGATGGCATACAAGCCGGTTTCCCATTGCATACGTCATAGGTCGATCACCACTCAACCAGTTGTAGTTGGTCAGTGTGCAGGACCACTTGCTTACCATCATCCAGAACCTCCGCAGTGACAATCCTTTATCCATAGTGATAACTGCTGTGAAAGTCGTCCCAGCAGCACTGTGGGACAGATTTTGTTTCCAAAAAAAATCGCCCTTTGAACAGATGCTTGCTTTTGATCATTGACGGGCCTTACTCTTTTTAGAATACTTCGTCCTTCTCCATAAACTTTTTGTCATGACTATTAATGTATGTATTGTTCACCTCAGCCAAAATTCAAAACCCTTTTCTCATGCAACGTTTTGGGGCTACCCAGTTTAGCATATATCTCGGTTGTGGGACAGATGAAACATTTCATTAGCAAGGGACAGTTGGTGAACGTTGTTTTACTGAAGGCTGTTGATACCTTTAATTCGCTCAACTATATGTGCCACTGTCCTTGGTACTTTTACCAATGTGGGTTAATGACCTTGCTGAGGAAGCTTTTGATATAACTTTCCGCTCAGTGTTTTTTTCAGCATATTTAGATCATCGACATTAACCATATTTCCTTGAAATTGGTATCTGTAAGGTCATGGATGAACAATTAATGAACACAGTGACGCCTGGATAGACCCTTGGAACACCATTTTTGGTCTACTAGTGTCCATCGCTGGTCTTGTGGCCGAAGTTGAATTTGATAGCTATAAATGTAATGTGCCTGGCATAATCTGTAACAGTAAGCTGGATTGCCAGGCGTTCATGTCATAGCTGTGGTCATGTGCAGTGGTAATGTCAACAAGGACACGGGGAGGGCAACCCAGTAAATCCCAACTTTTTAGACGTCGCCATTGGTTTATACGAGGTAGTATGCGAGTAATAGCATAACCCGACCGACCCACATCAAGCAAATTCTGGGATATTTTGGGTGAGTTAATTATTGCTATATTGAATGAGCTTGGCCACCATCGTCTATTGCCGGAGGGGGAAAAATACTTTACCTAAAGATGCAAATATACTTAGTGCACTCTCTCCGAAAGATGCCGTATATCTCCGAAAGTAATTTTATATATAAAATTTACCACCAGTAAAATGTATGCCATACCGCCCATCCCCACCATCATTACCACACATGCCCCAACACTACCCTACCATCATCCTCTTTTCTCTCCCCGTATCCTGTTCTCTCCGGACGCGGCAACAGATAGGTCATTTGCTTAAATGCTTATTTTTATCCTTCTCTTTGACGGTTTTTGCTCTATGCCGTCTGCTATAACTGTTAGTTTTGCCCAATTGTAATCATCCCAAATTCATTCCTTTATCACATAATACTAGCGTTTGGATGGGCTTTGACCATTTATTTATTATTCTAGCTTTTCAAGCCGCCCCAAATCAGTAGTAGTTTTTAAAACTCTGTTATCGTCTGGCCGATTGGGCGGCCATGTTTGTTTGGCTATACTATTAGTCCAATGTATACCGTCTAAATTATAGCTTTCTTGCTTTCTTGATTTCTATTTACAGGTTTTATCAATACTACCTATAACAGCGTAGCTTATTTATATTTCAACCCCCCGGCCTTTTAATTGCATTAGAAGACCGATCCATTATATCCTTGTGCCCCCCGTATCCGGTTGTTTTAGTTACGGCAAATGGCCTGTATCAATGTCCAGGCTTATTATCAAAAATCGCCCGCTTCAATCACTAGGTCGCCGCGATGGAAATCTAAAAGATCAGACGGGGACTTCGGGTCAGAGCATAGGGTTGTGATTCAGTAGTTAGTGATAAGAGCCGCCAGCCTTTGCGCCTTGATTATGTGAGCTCTATACATAAAGAACCGAGCAAGAGAAAATCTAGTATTAGTATAGGGTCAGCTCGTGCAAGATCCGCCCTAGAAGCACGAGTGCGGAATACAAGCGGATCTACACCCAAAAGGTTCGAAATCTTTCCGAATACGGACACGATTGTCTGTGCTAAAACGAAAAGACAAAGAAAAGGCCTTGTGCCGGACGATCGTTCCACGATGGTTCGACCCTAATGCACGGTTTAATAAAAAACGATTGACAAGATTAGAACAATAACAATGGCCGGTTTTCGGATGGTTGGGTTCTGGCGAGCGACATACCGATACACCCGATAATATATCAGAGAGCGAAACAAGCATTGTAACTCGAACGAAGGTCTTGTACCAGATATCAGTCTAATTACAAATCCCATCATTACCGACACAACCTCTCAATGGACGAGTTTTATTTCTTGAACAATCCCGATCATTCAACCCGGCTCTCTAACGAGTTTTTTTCTCGATCAAATCCCTACATACAGAACACAGCCTCTCGTTACGAGTCTATTTCTCGAACAAATCACATATTTACCGAGCACAACCTCTCTTAAAAAACGGGTTTATTTTCTCGGGGACAAACCCGATTATTACCACGACACAACTTCTCTAGAAACTAGTCCTGTTTTCCCGATTAAGTACTTCGGGTCCGGCGAGGCCCGAGGCCGTATCGGCTAATGTCGGGCATTCAACTATTAGCTTATACATCTCGAGCACAGTTCAGACGCTTTCATTCACCAATGTATTTAGAAAATACACCTGGTGTTGGATTATATATTGGTTACCCAAGCACACAAGGTCAGTTCATCACCATTCAATGTTATGTTATGGTACAAACCCGCCTGAACTGTTGTCCTTGGTGGCGTGAGCATATAGTACAACTCTAGTGAGTTATCCCAGAATCGTTTCCCTTGACCCCCTCTAACCAGATCCATACCGATCGATTGTACCTCCCTTTATTCTTTACACGCTCACCTATTAACCTATCCTTCTTACAATCGCGCTACCGCTTCCGCTTTTTTCTAATCCGTTTCCGGCAGGCCCCCTTTGCTTTCCCACAAACCGATGTTATTCAGCGGAGCACTTTTCGTCCTTCTCCATGGAATCCCCGGTCAATTTCTGGCCCTGTTTCAATAGTTTCTTTCAACAGCCTCATTCCTTTCAAGGCGTTGCGGGAATTCAAAGTAGCTCGCAGCCGGTGACGTCGCAGCCGGTGCCTTCTCGTCCCCTTAGTTTTCGGGTTCCTTAATCAATCTTCTCATCCCTTGTCTGCCCCCCTTTTCAACAAACTTCGGTGTTCGTGATTCTTTCTTCGGATTCCTTCCGGGGTGGATGCTGTTGATCCCATCTCCTTCATCCGCCAGCTTAGAGGAAGCTCTCTTCTCTATGAACACATCTTGCGCTATCATCCTCTAAACTGCCCCATTCTGGTCTATCCAAGTACAATGTGCGGTGCTGGTGGCATAAGGTGTAGGATCGGACTAGAAGTCAAGTTTACCATTTCACCCTACCCCCTCGTGTTCATCACTATTTTCCTAATTATCTCCAATAAATTTATAATCTGATTTCTATGTGAAATCCATGTTTTATTTGTACTGGAATTCATATTTCATATCTTGCATTTCCTTCGTTTGGATGTGATGAATTTGATGAAGAAATGATTTTGAAGGAATTGTAATAAATTAATCCGCCCCTCGTGAAACCTTACCGTCGCGTTATCAGTCTTTTCAACATATTTCTTCGGAGTCCATAAGGGGGGTGGGGCCTCCCTTCCTTCTAAACTTCTCAGGCCCTCCTTCCTAAACGCGATGTTTCGGGAAATTTTTTCAATCTAGATTTAACCAGATACAGATGGAATTTTGGCCTCACTTGGAGAGTGGGTTGTTCAAACTAGACTTTTTTCTTAGGGACACTGTCCCCGTTACCCTATCCTTTCAGCGCTGTCTGAGTGCTCCTTTAATTTCCCCTCTCCCCCTCCCCCCCCCCTTCAGGACCAACTCTCTCTTGAGGAATTGGAAGCTTATATCTATCGCTCCGGATAAGCATTCAGCCACAGCGTGGTAGCGGGCTGAGTTTTAGTCCCAGCGGGGCTTACTATTGAAGCAGTCTATGGCGCTGTCCCACGATACGGGCCCCTCAAAGGGGAAATTTTTGGTCAGACGATCTTTCAATCTCACTATCCCAAATGGATTATAAATTGATTTCCCGTTTTTTACTGAGTAATTTTCCTCGTCTCTTATAGCGTGGCTAAGAAAGTTCTGAAAAATTAACTGTCGCAAAAAATCTCAAGCCTTCATCCCTTCCTTTGTCGTAGCGGGGGGGGGTGGAGGTTAAGCCGGCCGTTTTGCTAATCCTCGGCCCTCCATAGTTCGGCAAGGGTAGTCAGTACCACTCGGGTGTCGGTCAGTTTCGGCTACAAAACTAGGCACTTTTCTGTCTCTTAGGCTACGAAAAAAAAAAAAAAAACTGGAGCCGGGTTTTTTCGGCCATCTTCTTAGATAATCATCTAAATCTCTTTGCATATATAGAAACAAACATTTCGACATGGAATCCTTAGCCACGGTTCTCAAATCGGCCGATCAAACCACTGTTTGGGAACAATGGGTTGGAGGCAATAGGGCAATCGATTCAGTTGACTCCTACGCAACATTAGTTTCACGCTTATCCCGTTCTCGTTATTTATGGAGCCCCGGACTATGGGACCACACCGCGACTATATCTGCTTGCACAGGAACTCGCTCGGAAGTTTAGAATCGAATTACTTTCGAATCCGGGTACTGGATGTGCCAGCTCGATACTCGAAGTTTCCGGAACTCAATATAACAGCACGTGTAAATTTTACTGACGTGTTCCCTATTTTGCTATGAAGACACATTGCAAGCTTCATGTGATACTTCATACATGAATTCACCATATTTATAGTTTAATCCCATCCATCCTAAATTCTCTCCTCTTAGTCGTAATATGGTTAGTCTGCACCATTAAGCTGGGTATTTCAATTGTTTGTTAGGATGAAACAAAAAAAATATGGCTTTTTAACATCTTCACGCCACGAGCGTGGAAACAAGTCGGTGCTTACGTGTACGCTACATTGAAGGCCAATAACGTTCTCTCTTAAAATGAACTTCACAAAATTAAAATATGCTTTGATGAACAACTCACTGATCAGGCAATTAAATCCTACATCTTCCTGCTTGATATGTTTAATTTATCGGTCACCAATCAGTAAATATATCATTGGAATAATTCTGAGCAGCAGACTCTTGAATTTTTACGTTTACTTTTTGGCACATAAAATAATGATGAGCATGAATTAATCGCAGATCAATTTCGGCAAATCAGCTCCACTTAACGTGAACCAATTGCAATTTAGGACTAGTGTAAGCGGTAATCCTGCAGATGTGAAAATATCGGCTTTGACGCTTTGCCCAACGTGCGGGGGGGCGGGGGGGGTACCGAAATTACGGTTTCGTTTTGGAAAATATCTGAATCGTGTACTGATCGACAGAGAAACACGTTTGCTTACTAAAATCTAACGAGTTTGGCATTTTGTTAAGGTGGAAAGGAAAGAATATTGTTGTAAGTCGGACGTAAATAATCACACGCCATTTTCATGGTGTTAGAAATTTTTCATTTTTCCCCATAGGGTTTTGTACAGGTGCTCAGAGACGAGTATTCTGCTCGGTTACGACCGCCATTTTAATGGCATTTCTGCGCACGGAATGTTTTTCAGCCTGGGATAATTACATTTGCAGATTGGGTAAACTGTATTTTAAATGGAAATTTAATATCGGCGATTATTTTTTTATTGATTGGCTAACCGTGAAATATGCGGCAGTTTGTGAATGGAAAGCCCCATCATTTAAGTACATTCACCCGAGGCTCCGCTACAAAATTTAGTTTCATGTAGCACCTTTTTAAACACAAATTAAATTCTTATTGTTTTGGCAGTTGCAAAAATATACATTTGATTTCAATATTGGAAGGTTTTCCGAAATTTTTTGTGTCAAGTTGAGTCAGTTTTGAACCATTTTATCATAGTATATCCAATGATTTCATACTGGTATGTCAACATGTTTGTCGCTTCCTTTCCCAATTATTTTTAGAAACATACCAAATTTTTGAGTCACGGTACGCCCCTCATCGAAAAATAGTTCCGGGTACCCTGGATCGCCTACCCGAAATTTGCACCCCTACTTCTGGGCCTCACCATAGACCTCGAGGACACTTACATGTTCCCCATTCTTCATTCCCACCACAATTGGTTGAGGTTCACGATAAACAATCAAGCGCATGCCTTCCGTTGCCTGCCATTCCGGCTGTCAACAGCTCCCAGAGTTTCACCAGAAATGGTAACTTAGGTCGTCATGGGATACAGCAATTCACATGTACTTCGGACGTTGGACTAATAGCACGCCGGAATCTCACTTAGCAATCGACCCACGTAATTTGGTTAGTAGAAACAGTAGCTAGCCTAGGTTCATAGTAACTAGACAAGTCTCGAGCAAAATAATCTCTCGCCGTATGATAGAAGGTATGAATAATTCTTGGCCTCCTGTGAGGAAAATTGGGCCTCCCTGGGACTTGCCTTCTGTTCTAGAATCAGTGTTTGGAACAAGCACCCCTTTAACCCTTGCAGTCAGGTTCCGTGACGCTACCCTTAAGACTTATTTTCTCTAGCGATCCCTTCAGGGTCGTCAGTGTTCTGATGGTAGCGATGCTTTAGGAATAGGAATTTTCAAGTTTTGGCAAGCGAAAGGCGGTTTTACTTTGTATTCGGCCAAAGTTTTTGGCCACAAAAATGTGAGGAGTTCTTTTTTAAAAGCATCTCCATTGTTTCTTCCATCGTTTCAGACTCTATCCAGGTCCTAAAGGATTAAGTTGCCGGGAGGGCGCTCAAGTGGTACGTAGTAAACAGCACTGCTCGCGCCAAATTTGAGAACCCCTTTTATCACCTCATTAGCCATACCATCAGCAGATAAATCAACCATATCTCGGCTGGATATAGAAATGATATGAGAGCCTAAGCCGTTGGTGATCAGGGTAGGCCTTCAGCACTCAACCCGCAAGGTTGTCACTTCATGGGCATCTATAACAGCTACCTATCCAGATATTGTCCAAATGTTAGTACCTGAAAATCCGACAGACTTGCAGGACATTGTTCATGACTCTGCCTATCGAGAATTTGCTACTGCGTTCGTACTCTTGACTGTTCGGGCAAGTGTGTAGTAAATGTGTTGTAGTTGTGTATTTTTGAGAATAAGCTATTAGGATTTGTTATGTGTTATCAGGTCCCTAAGTGACTTTTTTGTGTAAACTCTTGGCTGGCGATTACTGTACAGGGGTAGGGGCGTATGGACAGTACCGCTTTCAGTACCAGTGGTTTGCTCCACCTCCCTCCTCGGGGTCGGTTTGCTACTACGCGTGCACTAGTTATTTGATACAGTAGGTAAGTATGTTCCCATCGCAATAGACCATTAAATGCCTATTGCAAATATGTCTAGAAGGGGGGGGAAACTCCTTACCTAGTGCTCCCGACCATCCCATCCCAGGAGGCAAACGATGTTGCTCAGTTTGCGTTCGGAGACAAAGAGATGAGTTAGGGTTTAGGTTGAGGCAATGTGTGGTTACTGATGGTTGGGGATGGGCGGTATGTCATACTTACGGTGTAAATTTATTCTAAATTACTTTCGGAGATATTCGGAATCTTTCGGAGAAAGGGCACTAAGTATCATTTGCATCATTTAAGGTAAGTATGTTCCCCCTCCTTCTAGACCCAAAAAAAAAACAAAAAACCATATGGCAATAGGCATTTAATTTCTCCGTGAAGACGGCCCAGACGATGCCAACGGAAACGATCGCGTCATTCTCCGGGAAGAACGTCCCAGAGATGCAATGAAACGCACATGTTTTTTTTTTTTGGAAGTGAGTCAATTGAGCGACCAAAAATAGTTGTTGACGCCCAGATGCAACGAAACGCATTTCTGACCGGTACCACGTTTTCGTTGGGGGGGCTTTTTTTTTTTGGAATGCCTCTCGCGTGTTGTGTTAGGGTTAATTTAATTATAGTTTGTGTAATGTACCCTGAAGTGAAAAGGGAGAGTCAGAGTGTGCTGAATAATGATATTAAAATTGGATTTGATTAAGCCCAAATTAAATTAACTCATAGCGAGACCAATTACATATTGGGCGTAAATATCAAATGTATCATTGTCATGTTGGATCCGATATATTTTCACACACTTGGACTCCTCAAAACATGCTAATGATATAAAATTGGATTGTTAAGCCAAATTATGGTCGAGCTTGAGTTGCAAAAATATTGGGCGAGGCAGTCAAGGCCAAATATTTAAATAATAGCGAGACTAATTTATATTGGGCGGAAATACATCCAATTTTATCATTATCACGTTTTGGATACGATATTTTCACACACTTGGACTCCTCCAAAAATGATTATTGAATAATGTGCAGTCCTCATATTTTGCAGTTGTTTTTTAATTGAACAATTATGAATACACTAAGTTGCTGCCACTGCACAATTGTTCAGGGTGGACGGTGGACAGTGAGTGGCATCGTATAAATCTGCCCAAAAAGGGCAGATCCATGGGTAGCCTTCATGCTGATTAACAATGGGGAGGCCGACCTACTCAACAAACCCATCAGCAGTCACTTCCGTTTGACGCAAATCACGCTCGGCGAACGGTTCGGAAAGAACTCGAAACAATTATGGCACCGCGAGTATGGATATTCAAGGAACCAATCCTTACACTAAGTTATCCAAGCATAATCCAAGTGTGAAACTGTAGCATTTTAAAGATTAAAGGTGATACAAACTATATGCTCATACCACCCAAACACCAAGATTGAAATCAACAGACACTTCTGAGAATTTTTTTCTCAAAGAGATAGGGTTTAAAACGTTAAAACAAGGTCACTAGAATCACTTCTTGATGGTGACTTCTTTCATTAATTTTTAATTTCACATTGTTTTTGGTTTTTCATTATTTCCGCAGGTAATATTTTAACTTGCCTAGTTGATGTGTAATGCAGGTTTTTATATTAATGTATTTGTGTTTGTTTTTATTTTGTTAAGGGTGCTCTGCTCCATTCCTAAAAGGTGATATTATCTTTATGTTTTGCGCACTTAAGTTTTTTTTTGGCACAGAACCATGGGTCTACCGGGTTGAAGTAGGTTTTGCCATTTCACAATTTCCCACAGTACATTTCATACACAATACAAAGTGAAAACAACAGAATTTAAAAAAAAAATGGATATTTCAGCACTTCAGGTTGAACCCTAATGATCACCCATCTTTAGTCCAAACTCACCGTTACCATTAACTTAAAGTTTGGGATTTGAAACTTTTGCTGTGTACAATTTGAATAAGTTTTGAAGGCAGTTTATGTGTTCACATTTGGGATGGGTTGCACCTATTCATAAGGCCAAAAAGTCTCAGAAACCTAGGCAAATAACTATGTGAAATTGTATTTACCTCAAAGGGCTTTGTGGTTGGCCCACTTTGCCTTAAATACTTGATTAGTTAGTTGTGAGGGAAAAATATACCAAAAATGCAATTTAATTTTAGTTTATTTGACAAGAAAAAGCATAGTTTTTGCCAAATAAAAGTTTCTGAGATTTTTGTTTGCCCAGTGCACCTTTTTGACACAACAAACATTTTGTGCAGTGAACACTACACATGGGTATAGTGCACAGAAAAATGCATGTATCGACATACATAAACTCTGGGGAGGGGAGGGGCTTGTATTTCAAACTTGTTCTATATTATTGGTGTAAAGAGACCCTCCTAAAGAAGTATTTTGCCTTTGTGCAAAATAGAAACAAGTATGATGTGCTCATTATTACCCTAAACAAGTATTTGCCAGAAACATGGAAAAAAAAGTTGTAAAGTTGGACTAAAATACAATATTTCAAACTTAATTTTGGAAGTACTGAAGCTGATTTTCTTCGGCTGGCTTTCTTTTTTTTTCATGTTGGCATGATAAGCTCATCTGATTACAAATTTTTGAGTCAAATTGGTCAGCCGTTTGGATATTAGAGGCAAAAATGTGTACTAAATTGGCTCATTGGCCTGGACAATGTGTGTTATACAAATATTGAATGCCTAAGAGTGTGATAGTATACAAATATAGACTGCTCATGAGGGAGATGGTGAGAAATATTGCCCCGAGATGATCTTGAGACCAAGGGCCTACTATTTTCCCGAGACCAAAGGTCGAGGGGAAATAGTAGGCCCGCGGTCTCAAGATAATCAAGGGGGCAATATTTCTCTCGATACTCCCGAATAAAGAGCAGTCTATATTTGTTTTATACACCTCATGCATATATTTCTGTCATCATTTTTGTTTTAAAAGTAGTGTTTTAGGTCAGGCCTAGGCCAACTGCATAATAATAAACTGCATTACAGTTTTCTTACTGTGGTATTTTTCATCCCGCAAACGTGCAGAGTCTGAGGTGTACAAATGTACAATCGCAAAAAGCAGGCTCGAAATCAGAATTCTGCAACTTTTCAACATTCGCTAGACTAGAGGAACCTGTTTGTTGCTTCAAGTGCTTTTCAAATACTGTAATTGCAAACTTTACTTGCTTACTTGTATTAGCGCTGTCACCCTGTTGTAGAATTGGAATAGCTCGTTTCAGTTACAAAGCTGGAATCAGGGTTTGCACTCAATTCATCAGTATGAGCCCGTCTGGAGCAGACGATTCCGAACGGACCGTGCAAAACGTTTGGAGTCGGCCATGATTTTTTGTTGGATGAGTTTCACGCTTCCCCCCCCCCCCCCACCATTTACTGTATTTTCTAAATAAGGTGTATTGGTGTATACGTATTAAATTAATTATTATGAGGTAGAATCTAGAAGTGATATGTTTTTTGCCAATGAGGTGATAGTAGGTTTAGGGGGTGGGGGTACTCGGGGGTACTATCCCACGGGGATATTAGTTGGTTTTTGTTTATTTCTCAAACAAAACAGGAAAATGGTAGAAAACCCATAGCATGTGACTCCATTTTAACCAATTAGATGACAAAAATATTGTGCAAGACGTTTTGTATAATAAAAAATATATCATGAGGTCAAATGGTTGACCTTTCTATTTTAACCACAAGGCGAAGCGGAGTTGAAATGGAGAACCGTCAAAATTGGACCGAATTTACTATTGTACGAATATAGGCAGTCAATATTTGTTTTATATCATGAAATCACCTGGTTTCTTTCAAAAGCAATGGATAGATACAAATATTGACTGCTAGCTATGAGGGGCATGGTTTGAAAATATAGGGCCCAAGGTGATCTCGAAACCTACTATGCCCCGAGGCGTAAGCGAGGGGCATAGTATGGTTCGAGATCACCGAGTGGCCTATAGTTTCACCATGCTCCGAATAAAAAAAAGCAGTCATATTTGTTTTATATACCGAATCATTATAGATTTTTGTATAAAACATGCTATAATTCAGGTGTGCTATGAGCTTGGAGGCCATTTGTCCATGGGCATGGCAGTGCGCATGGTTTCCCAATTTGGTACTAGGGTCCAAAACTTGTCAAGAAATTAGCAATTCAACCTTCTTGTGTTGAGGAAGTGATGTTGGAGTCCAAAAAACGGATCGCCGTACTCGCCTTTTGCCATTTTTTTTGTCTGGCAAGATGATGTACAATTTTCCTTGCCGCTCCGAATGCCGAATTCAACACTTTTACAATCACGCTTCAAGCCATTTCCCTAACACGATGTGAAAACACACACATCAGACCTCTTAAATGTGATAATTCACTTATATTTCTGTTACAAGCACCTATAACACAATGTTGTCTCTGATTTATGCAGAAATATTTGTATCTAGGTGCTTATCAACAGTCGAAAAAATCGTTTTTGCAGGCGACCCGTCAAACCTGGTGCCGATTGCCCATGGGGAGCGCCCTTTTAATTAAAAAATTTCCAAAAACTAAAAGCAAAGCGCGACGCCGGGCGATGGCGCTATGACAGATCGCTGTCCCACAACATCAGAGGTGATAGGTTTCAATACGAGTCAGTAACAAACCTGCTAAATGAGTAGGCCTACTGATGCTGCGAGTCAGCCATTCCCTTGCTCTTGTTGTATCCCCGTTTTTTGTATCCTACTTTTAACCTTACAGCACAGACTCCCCACAGTCCGAGTAAACAAAATACGGTCTGCTTATAATTATTCATCTCTTACACCAGCTTCATCTGTACATCATAATACGGATGGCATATATAGTCCCGTTACAGCAGTCTCTTCGATGTTTGGGAAGAGGTGGTCCAGGGTATAGGGTCATGAATGAGATGCCCGCTCTCCCAGGAATAGTCATTTTTGGTTCAATTCTTGAATCTAGTTGGAATTTATGCCTCCACTTTAACCATCAGATGACGGGATCTATATATGCGGTATTAATAAAAACTACACATGGCTCAAATCACTGTAATCATGATATATACAAACTAATCACATAACCCTCAAATCACTTCAAGCATGTTATAAATAATAATGTGGTATACCATATGCCTGTATATCACATCTTTTCAGTTTACTGTACATAATTTTAAAACAGTAGTATCGTCATGCATACCTGCATTTTAAATCGATGAGTTCCAAGGGCTCTTAAGGTGTTATGTTCAGTTACAATTGGTCGTAGACTTTATAGTCTGATTCAAAATTTGACCATATTTTTACCTTGTGAATTTCTTTAGATAACAAATTTACAAGTTTATGCCATATTAATAGAGGTGGGTTAAATAGAGGGTCATGTCTAGGTCACAGTTTAAGATCATTTAAAGCCCTGCTTTAAATTGATGACTTTATCCACACTGATCCCAGTTTTGAAGAGAAATACAAAAAAGGGTGAAATATTTATAGAGAACAAAAGGCTGTGGTAAGATGAAAGTGGCATAAAATGATTCCTAATACTCTAATACATGAGTATTGCCACCAAAATTAAATAAATTGAACCAAAACTAACCAAGTTCTTGACAAAGCGTCATTTCAGTTTTGATAATTGGCGACCTGTTTTTCACACTTTTTCTCTTCAAAATTTGGATCAGCATGGATAAAGTAATCAACTTATCTGGGTTTTAAATGATCAGAAACTATGATTATCTATTATTTCCCACCACTAATATTACTCTGTAATTAATATGTAGGCCTACCTTCCCAGGGACACATGTATTTTGGTAAAACATGTGATTTGGCCTGTGTCACCCAAAGACAAAAACAAAAACAAAAACAAAAAAAGCACTGTCACCTGAAGACCCATAAGTTCACACTTAAAGCCACTATCAGTCATTTTTTTTCCAAATTCAAAATACTGATTTTATCCCTAAATTGCTAGTGTTACAACACCACCTTATATTAGTTATTACTGTTCTTTGTGAAAAACAGACACTTATGCATTTTTGTGGTAAAGGCAAATTGTACCATACCATTATTCAATATGCCTATTATCACTGAGGTTATGCATTTATGACTCTTTAATTTATTGTATAAACTACCGCTTTGATTTATATTCATATCCCAATGTGGTTCAAATCATACACCATATGTTTATTGCGGAAGAGTTTATTTGCATAATATCATTTTGCAGGCTGTAATAAAATAGACACATAACATAATAGAAGTACACATAGTACATGTAAGGATTGCATGCAGGGGGGATTAGCATACATCACACACACACAAACACACACAAATCTCTGGTTTTTGCATGGAACAAATCCACTTGGTCCAGATACCACCATTTTGTCTAGATTGTTGGGGCAGAGAATGCAGTTCTATGCTGAAACAGAACTCTTCTTCACACAGCACTTTGGTTGCACTTAGACCTGTTTGATGTCTGGGTTGGGGATTAGGTGCATGTTGGGTAGCAGTTTCAAACACAATTTTTGGCAAAAAATAGTTTGTTTCCTGTACAGATGCACATATTTTGCTTTGGGGGGACCATTTTTAACACATTTGTTTTTTTAATTTGATTTATGTGAAAATTTTAATTTTTTAGACAAAAAATCTCCAGGAAATGGAAAATTTGATTTTTTAAAAAAAAGTGATTCCACGTTTTTTCTTTTATAAATAATAATGTGACAGTCAAATATGATTAAGGCAGCAGTTTTGATTGCCATTTGGCGATTTGAGCATTGGGGGAAATCATTTTAAATTAAAAAAAAAAAGTATTTTCCAATTTAAGTTTTTGAAACTACTACTGGAAACAAACTTCATCTTTTGGCCTTAAGTAGAGTTATATTAGTTAAGCAGATAGTTAGCTTTCCTATTAAAGTCTTAATTATTTTTTTGTAAGTTCAAAATCCAGAAAGATCGATTGAAATTGAAATCTTTAAATAGATAGTGGTGCCATTAGAGTAGTAGAAAGCACAATATGAAAAAGTCTGAATACACACGTTAAAGGTGAGGTTGTTCCGAAACAGTTTGGGACCCCCCCGATTTTCCCGGAATAGTGTCGATTTTTAATCTCAGAGACAGGTTGATTTGTCTCATTGTCGTCTGCTATTTGGCCCCTAGCTCAATTCATTTCCTTCCCAAGATTTATAAAAAAAAAATAAACCGATGAATTAGTGGTAACCATCAATATTAGCACGTATTGAATCAGGCTTTGCCAATGTGCATTATTGGCTTCTACATCAAAACCGCAAGTTGTTTCCCACCGTATTTGATGGGATGGGACGCTATGCTAAGTGTCAGGCGCTCATATCAAGTAGGGAACCATAGACTAAATCGGAAAACACGACCTTTTAAAATTCAAAGGGGACTTATATTGGTTTAACAATGTTATTTTGAAACCAACTTCTGGTAAAATGGAACTAGTTCAATTAATAGGACTTAATCTTTATTTTGGTTTGTTCTGTACTGTAAGTACAAATGAGTGATTATTCAGATATGCGAAATAATGATTGCTCAAGATTTCCCAAGCGGCCCTCCTTTGTCATGTTCTACGCACAAAATGATGATGAACAACATGGCACTCACACCTGATTTTTACTCAATTAATTTCAGCAAATCAGTATTGTGTAGCATTGCTCTTAATGCTGTGGTTATGTGATAAGGGGGTTATGTGCTAATTTGGGACAGCTTTATGCAGTCGATTTTCTAGCTTTTATGGGCAATATGAGGGATGGGGGGGGGGGGGGCAAAATTTACGCTACAAA